>SEYY01006609.1:0-12500 GCA_009176605.1 Armadillidium nasatum | reverse complement strand
CCGGGTTTAACTATAAGGAGTGCACTGAGTGGAGAACCATGGGAACTAGTGGGAGGATTACCGAGAGAAGAGATAGCGAGCCTTGAGGGAGTAAACAAGATAATGAGTGTTCTAGAAAAGAAGTATAGTAGTGACAAGAAAAGAGAAAAGATGGATAGTATGAACGCTTTTTTTTAGAATTGAAAGGAAACCTATGGAGGATATACAGGACTTTGTAAGTAGATTTGATGTGGCATTGAGGAGGTGTAATGCAGCTGGAATGGCTGAACTAGGAGAGGAACATAAAGGTGGATTGTTGTTAGGAAGGAGTAAACTATCTGAAAATGAAGAAAAAATAATGTTAGGAGCTTTAGACGGAGATTTGTCATATGAAAGAGTGACTAGTTTGTTAGTAGGAATAATGGGAAAGAGTTTTCAGAACCCAAACAAGGAAAAGATATGGTACAATGGAGAGAGGAATAAAAATATTGAAAGGAAGAACCGTTTGTTATAACTGTAAAAAGGAGGGACATATGCAAAAGTTCTGTCCGGAATTTAGAAGAAATGATAAAGAATGTAATGGTTGTGGAAAGAAAGGACATGTGATGGAAAATTGTTGGATGAGGGATAAAGAATGTTACAAATGTAAAGAAAAAGGACATTTGGCTAATATGTGTAATGAAAGAAAACAGGTAACAAAAGAAGTGATATTATTGGGGAATAGAGGGATGGAAGAGGACAACTGGGATATAATCAGTGCTATAGTCGATACTGGTTGTAAGAACAGTGTGGTGGGAGAATTGTGACTAGGAGCAATTCTTTCGACATTAAGTAGGGAAGAACTAGTGAGGATGAAGGAATCTGAAAGGAAGATAGAAGCAACTTATGTTTTCGGGGAAAGGGAATATAAGTGTCATAGAAAATTTTTAATTCCGATTGTCATAGGTAATCATAAAGCTTTACTAGAAACAGAAATAGTAGAAGGTAATATCCCTTGGTTGATAGGAACAGTAGTATTAGACAAATTAAGGGCTAGGATAGATTTTGTTAATAAATATTTAGAGTGTAAGCATCCTATAATAAAAGAGAAAATACCCATTAACATGGATAATAAGGGACATATCAGAATAAAATTGAGGGAGATAAAGAATAGAGAGAATGTGTGGTTAACACTTAAGGAAACAAATTCTATATTAAATGAGGAAAAATGGAAAAATACCATGTTTGAGGTTACATTTGCAATTTGGCCATTGTGCATTTGATAAATTGCAACAAATGATTAATAAAGCGTGGGGAAAATGATGGGCTGATTACCAAAGGGTGAAGAAAGAAAGGTTACAAACATTAAAAGAGGTATGTATTAATTGTGAGTCATGTAAGAAATATAAGAAAAATCCTGAAAGACCTACAGTGGGGTTACCTATGGCTTCAAATTTCAACGAAGTATTATCAATGGACATAGGGGAATTGGAAGGTGAAAATTCCTTGTCATGGTGGATTGGGCAACACATTACTGTCAAGCAAAATGGATAAAAGATAAGAAACCTTCAAATATAATGGAGTGTATAATGGAGAAATGGATTAGCTATTTTGGGGCACCTCAAAAGATAATAACTGATGGAGGTAGAGAATTCCAAAATGAAGAAATAATTGAATTTACTGAAAAGTGGGGCATAGAGATGTTATGTACGGCAAGTGAGAGTCCATGGAGCAATGGTAGAAGTGAAAAGACAGTCGGAATACTAAAGGAAGGATTGAGGAAACTAAAGGAGGATGGGGTCAAAGGGAGAGATTGGATATTGATGTGGATAGTCAGCGCGAAAAATGGTAGGATAATGAACGGTGGGTATTCTCCTAATCAGAAAGTTTTTGGAATTTATTACCTGTGGTAAAAACGAGATGGAAAAATGTAGCCCTGCTGAACTAGAAGAGGGAATGGATGGAGCAAAATTAAAGGAATTAATGGAATTACAAATGTTGGTTAAAGATAAGGTACAAGAGAAAGAATGCAGAGATCGGATAAGAAGGGCATTAAAAGGCAAAATTAGGGTTCATAGAATCGAAGAAGCTCAAGTAGGAGACAAAGTCTTTTATAAGAAGAAAGGAGAGGAAAAGTGGAGAGGACCAGGGAGAATAATAGGTAGAGATGGTAAAGTAGTTATGGTTAAACATGGAGCTTTGATAAGGGAAGTGAATAAGATACATATAACAAAATTACAGAAGGCAGGTGAGAAGATGGGAAGAGAAGGAAAAGAAAAGGGAAGCGATAGAGGAGAAAGATAAAGAGGAGGAGGAAAAAAGGGAAGAAGAAGAAGAAGAAAGAAGAGAGAAGAGGAAGAAGAGAGAAGAAGAAGAGAAGAAGAAATAGATGAGGAGTTATTGCAGGTAGAAGATGACGATGAAAGGAATGACAATTTTAGTGAAATTGAGGAGGTTCATCCTAATGATATTCGAAAAGGAAGAAATTATCGAATAAGACATGAGGATGAAGAGGGGTGGAGAAGAGTAAAGTAATGAGTTTAGGAGGTAAAAGAGGAGGTAAATTTGATGGTACTTATAACGTTAAGGATTTAGACTCTGAGGAAGAGTTTTGGGCAGACTTAAGAGAATATGAAGTAGAGAAAGATAAAGGAGATCAAGGTGAAACGTACTTTAGTGAAGGTAAGGTGGTTACCTTTAAGAGTCAAGAAACTGATAAAATGGAGAAAATAAAAGAGGCAAAAAAGAAGGAAATTTCAAGTTGGAAAGAGAATAATGTTTTTGAAGAGATTGACAGATATAAAGAGAATAAGGTACTTAAAACAAGGTGGATAATTACTGAAAAGGAGAAGGAGGGAGATAAGATATGTAAAGCAAGATTAGTGGTGAAGGGTTTTATGGAAAAAGAATGTTTAGATATAGAAGATTGTGAAGCACCCACTTTTTCAATAGAAGGGTTAAAAGTAATCTTGGCTATAATCAATATGAAGGATTGGCAGGTAAAAACATTGGATGTGAAGACAGCATACTTGCAAGGAAAGGAAATGGAAAGAGAGGTGGTGATAAAACCTCCTGAAGAGGCCAATACCTTAAAATTATGGAAATTAAAGAAAAGCAGTTTATGGGTTGAAAGATGCAGCTAGAAAATGGTACGAGAGTTTGGTTGAAGTGTTAATAAAATTAGGAGGGAAAAGAAGTAAAATAGATAACACAATATTTAAATGGGAAGATGGTGGCATGGTTTATGGAATAATGGGGATTCATGTTGATGATCTCATTTATGGAGGAGATAAAATATTTGAGGAGAAAATTATATCGAAAATAAAGGAGGAGTTGAAGGTTGGAAGAGAAGAAAGCGGAGTTTTCAAATATTTAGGAATAGAAATTGAACAAAAGGAAAAAGGAGAGATTTATATAAGTCAAAAGAGTTATTCAAGGGACAAATTAGTGATAAAGAAGGTAAACAAGAATAATAAGGATGAAAAGTTAAATGAAGAAGAGATGACAGAATATAGATCTTTGTTAGGAAAACTAAATTGGATGTCACAGAATACTCGTCCAGATCTTAGTTTTGATGTGAGTTTCTTTGGGAGGAATATGAAGGAGGCTAAAATGAAAGATTACGAAGAGCTAGTTAAGGTAGCAGAGAGAGCAAAAAGAGAAGAAATTAAAATGAAAATACCAAAATTAAAAGGAGGGAGAATGAGATTAGAAGTATATTCCGATGCTTCATTTGGCAATGTGAGCGAAGGAAGAACTCAGATAGGGTACTGTATAAGGATGAAGGACATGACAGGTAATTGTTGTCCTTTATTATGGAAGTCAAAAGTTGCGAAACGTGTGGTAAGTTCAACTTTGTCGGCTGAAACCTTGAGTATGGTGGAAGCTATAGAATGGGGGGAATATATTAAGTATTTATGGGAAGAATTGACAAATAAAAATACTTCTGATATCATAGACATTATAGCAATGACTGATTGTAAATCATTAAGGGATAGTATAAAATCTACAAAAGGTGTAAAGAATAGGATATTAAGAATAGAATTGGCAAATTTAAAAGAAAAAATGGAGAACAAGATAATAAAGTCAGTTGAATGGGTAAATTCTAGGTTACAATTAGCAGATGGTCTTACAAAGAAAGATAATAGGAAAAATAGGTTGGAATTGAGAAAGGCATTAGGATGTGATTAGGGGGTAAAAAGGAGAAAGAGAAAATTATAAGATATCTGATTTATTTTCAGGTAAGTGTTTGTGGAACGCTTTACATGATGTGGGGGCCAATGTTTTTTTTCTAGGTAAGGGTTCCTTTTTTTAGAGAAGTTTATTTTATTTGTTTTTTATTTTTTTAGGATTACAGAAATTTAGAATTAGTTTTTGACTTTGATAATAGTTAAGTAATCTTTATAAGTTAATTTAAGGTATAAATTAATAAAAAATAAAGAAAAATAAGAGAAGAAAATCGAATAAAGTGACTTATTTAAAGGAAGAAATTTTCATTAAAAGAATAAGGAAAATCAACTTTCAGTAACACTAATAATCTATCCTTTTCTTTTTTCTATCTTTTTTCATCTTGAAAGTTGATTTGTTTTCAAGTTGATCTTCGTTGTGTTAAAGGTTAGTACTTGATTTGTTTTTAAGATAGATGTTTAATTCATATATATATATATATATATATATATATATATATATATATATATATATATATATATATATATATATATATATATATATATATATATATATATATATATATATTATATATATATTGAGAAATTGTCATCACTCAGTTAAATTTTCTGAATAAAACATTTCTTACCTCGTCTTCAATCCCTTTACGATATTTTTTTCGTTCAATGCTACTAACATTAACACTCTCTTCACTTAGGTCTCTCTTGTTTCTCGTTCGACCACTAATTCCATTAGCAACCTTTTCTAATATCTTTTTAAGATTGTTAGGATCCACATCAGTAGTATTTCGCTTTTTTGTTTCTCTCTCACAAATGTCTTCATTTTCATCAGTTGTATGTTTATTTACTACCTTCCTAGCTGCTATTTGACATTTTTTAGGCCTACCTCTTTGTCTTGGCAAGAGTTCAGTGTCTGTATGTTTGGGAACAGGTGAAGATGAGTTTTTACCAGGTCTTCTTACTTTAGATTCTACATTTTCTGTTTCTAAATTGCCAAGGCTTAAAGATGTTAAAGGCTTCTGCGGGTTATGTAACTCTCTTCCTAAACTATTCACTGAAGTTGCACCAATTCCTGTTTCTGCTTCTACTTTAGGCTTCTTCTTCTTTTTCTTAACTGTTGGAAAACCTGTTTTATTCATTTTTCGTTTCTTTGACTTTTTCTTAACAGGAGGGCTTTCTTTAGGAACTGAAATATTTTCTTTTGGAAGTTTGCGAATGGGGGATCTAATATCCTTCTTTCGTTTCCGCCTCTTTTGAATGCTTTTCTTGGGGGATTCTCTTGTCACTTCTTTAGGACCCTCCTTATCAGACATGAATCCGCTTTGATCACTTTCATATAGAGGCTCATGTTCACTCGGAATATCACTATCTGAATGTGTACCTTCACCGGAAGGATATTTGTTTCCGTTTTCATCTCCTTCCTTCTCTTGACTTTTACTCCTATAAGATGTCTGATGTTTTTCACCTTTGGTTATGTTATTGGCTGAATCATTAATATTTTTGCTACCATTTACTACCTCTAATAATGACGTACCTTCATTACTATCAGTTTGAAGTGCTGATGGATTCTCATCTCCTTTAGAGGTAGATGATGCTGTTTTACCAACAGGTGTAGTTGTCAATTTTAAATTAGAATCCTTTTCTTTACTTTTCTGCTCTTTTTCTTGCTTAACTTTATTTAATCCAGAAGATTTGTAATTACTCTGAACAATAGGTAAAGTTGATAATAGTGTTGTTACAATGTTAGTACTGGTAACATTAGTCGATAGTGGGGATATGCTGTTAACTGTGGGGGATAGGCTGTTACTACTAAGATCAACTTCTAATCTGTGTCTTTTTTTGGGGGTGGTAGTTGGTAAAGTAGGTAAAGGAGTACAAATACTATCTTCAATATTTTTCTCCAATACCACCTTTGCAGACTTCAAATAATCATTTTTCATATTACAAGAGCTACTGCTAGCACTGCTACAACTACTAATTATAACATTATTGCTGCTTGAATCGCTGGAATGATTATTTAAGGTAGTTATTGTGGTTGTAGTAGTGGTTGTGGTAGTTATTGATGAACAAGAACTGCTCATAATACAAACTGTAGTTGCAGATCCCTTCATTTGAGACTCAATAAATTTATTGTTTTTTATCACATCTAGTTCATTTGTAGGATAATTTTTACACCTAACATCAGGAGAAGACTTACAAAGTTGCTTATTTTCCATCTTAACTATTTTACAACTTTCAGAAAATGATTTAACACACGATATTCTATCTTTGGTATCCTTGTCAAATATGTCTTCTGCTTTTTCTTTTTCTGATTTATCTACTTTGTCTGGAGATCTGAACAATGGAACGTCAGGTTTTCCTCCAGTGGCATTTTCTAATTTTGTTGGAGGATCTGGTGATATGGGGACTGCTGTGGAAATGTGTCGGTGACGTTTCTTCAGGGGAAGTCTTTGCTCATTAGCTTCAGACCTTTCTCTTCCTTGCTTTGGAATTTCCAAAGTTTTTTTTTTCCTCTTCCCAGATATTTTTTCTTTATTACTCTCTCCTTCAGTCCCCGATTCCTTATCACTCGTTTTTGGTTTTTCAAGACATCGCCTTTTCTTAGCTGTGAAAGTAACTGTTCTAATTCGAAAAATGGAGGGTACACGTGAGTCACCTGGTTTCATAACGGCGGGTTGTAAAGATTTACATATACAACATTTTTGAAGTTCCAATGCCAAGGCATCAACTTCGGCAAGGAAAACGGGATCTACAATATTTTTGTGTTTACTTTTAAAGCCTTTCTTGTGTTTCTTTTTCTTTTTTTTGTGTGTTAAAGTAACGGCATTAAGCGCTACACTGGTTGTGTTGCATAACTTACTGTTATCTCCTTTTAAATTCATGTTCTTAATGCTGCCATAAACTTTTTCAAAAATGGCTGGTAACTCCTTTTTACGTCCTCGTTTCTTCTTCTTCTCCTCTAAGGGTATACCATCGCTAGGAACTTTTAATCTTCGCCTTCGTTTTTCTTTCTTTGTCTCTACATTCTGTTTATCTGAATCCTGAGAAAAACTTTCCGATTCGACGTTATCAGCACTCTCTTCACTGATGTGTCTCACAGACAATTTGTCCGATTTTTCACTATTACGAACCTTCTCATTAATGATTTTGTGCATTATCCTTTCACTAAAACATTTTTTGCTTGCTAATGTCGTTGGAAGATTGCTTACATTTTCATCCGTTTCATTTTCCTGCTTTGAATGCTTTCTTGGGCGCCCTACAGGCCTCTTGGCATCAAAAATTTTCTTTTCATCTTTCTTTTTACTTTTAAAAAGTTTTTTCTCTACATCCTTCCCATCATGGTCAGTACTTGCAGATTTTACAGAATGAGAAATCATTTGGTTACTATTATTAATCTTTTTTGGTCTTCCAGGCCCTCTTTTCAATGGTTCCAAAGGAGGAGGTAAGCAAGGGATATCATCCAAATCTGTTTCCACTCCTCTCCATTTATGCTTCATAGCAGCATAATCTAAAACTGTTCCAGGTATTGGGCTTTCACTTGCTTTATCAAGCATGGTTAAGGTATTTGTTGGCTCTTTGATAAAGCTCTTGGGAGGCTTTCTTTCCCTAAGTTGAAAAGGCTCAAGTTCTTCTCGCTTCTTGTTTTTGGAACCTTTTGGTCTCCCTCGTTGCCTCTTTGGTTTTACGATTCCTTCACCACTAACAATATCCTCATTTTTACCATCTTCTTTAGATGGCCTACCTGGACCTCTCTCATTTAAACTTCCTTGTTCTTCTAAGCTATCTTGACTGGCAGGTGATGATATTTTCCATGGAGGAGGGTCAACTTGGCACTTCAAAGCTGGCATAGGAGGTGACTGGGCATCTTCATCATACTCATAACGAGGAGATGTAGCCAAATGAGGAGGAGTTACTGCAGGAACAAGTGTTGGAGGAGGAGGAGAGTCCTGAGAGGAAAGAACGGGTGAGTACAATCTATTCTGACTAGAGTTGGCACTGCATGACCGTAGACCATTTTCCAAGGTTCCAACTGTTGACGTTTCATTATTTGTGCTTGCTGTTACAGAACTACAAGATGGAACTAAGCTTGAATAAAATGGGCTGTTATGATGAGGAGATCCAACAGGGTGCAAAGGGGATCCATTTACTGACTGAATTCCACTATCAGGTGAAACATTTGAAACATTACAATCCAAAGGAACGTAACTCTCCAATTCTGGCATCTGAGGACTTCCGCCAATATCTTCTTCATCTTTTGGTTCCCTTTTGCTCTTCCTTCTTTTATCACAGAAATTACTCTCCTCCTTTAGTTTGCAGGTGGTTTCATTTTTCAAGTTATGATGACATTTTGATTGCGAATTCAAATTTATGTTGCCAACTGAGGTTTTGCTGCCAGATGAATAGGTACCTTCCTCTTGAACAGGCTCTTCAAAAACGTTATTTAATTGACGAAGTGAATTATCGTCTGAGAGAATAACCATTGACAGAATATTGCTATGTTCATCTTGGGTTGCAGGGCTGTGGTTTGATAATTCTCCATCAGAATCTGAATTTGAGGGATGATTAAATTCGACATCATCTGGAAAGTTGTCTAAGGAAACTGAAGCTTCGGCATCAGGTTGAGGACCGGATCCAGAAACGTCTGGCAAAATAGCTGCTAAATCTTCTTGATCAAGAACCTGTTAAAAAATAAAATGCTTGAAATACTGCACAAATGTATGGTAAAAATGTCAATGTTTTGAAAAGGCTACTGAAGGGTAATGTAACTATTTTTATTCCCTTGATAAAATATAAAAATAACAATAAACAAAGAAAAAAAAACTAATTTTTTAAAAAAGTAAGACTAAATCGTGCGGCTCGTGTACGTATACAAATATAAAGACTTAAAAAAAGTTATATACTTTGAGACAAATTAAAAAGTACTCCACGTGTGAAACCTACACGAGTAAATCAAGTATAAAAAACAATGTAGAAAACATATGTACATTTTAATATGTGCGGATACTATTTATATACAATATCCACAGACAATGATAGTTTTAAGTATCAACATTTTCAGTGACATAGTTTAACTTTAAGATACTAAAAACATATGAGTAAAATATAATTAATTTCTTCATACACTAAAAAATGGAGGATTTGTGTTCCTAGAGTTGGGGAAATGAGTAATTCAAACTGTAGACTGTAGATCAACAACAGGTATGCAGTTAGATAATTTTACAAGATATATATTTCAATGGCTATTCATTACACCGATAATGTTTAGACACTGGTAAAGAGTGTTATTTAAAGACAGCTCTCATGAATAAGATAAAATGGTAGTCATCAAGTTACAGAAATAAGCAAATTTGCAAAGATGGCCTCTGAAAATGAATTAAAGCAGAAGACACCAACGTTCATAACAGACCAAGAAGCAAACATAGTGAAAGCAATTCAGAATTAATAGGTTTAAGATAGATGTTTTCCTTAAATCATTAATCTATTCTTCACCAAACATTCAATGAAGATTACACTGGTCGACAACTATTTTTCACCAGAAATGTTTGTGTGACTTATGACATTTTTCCTGCATATTAAAAAACTTTAAATAGGATTTCTCTAACACATATAGTTTTCAAGATGAAGACACAAGTATAATTCCACAGTTATATTTTATATAGGAAAAAACAATCAAATGTCAGCATCGTTTCTGGGACATAATTCAATTTTAAAGGTATTGTCCCTTTTTAATATTTCTAATACTTATTTTGAGGTTTCATATTAAATATTGTAAAAGCATTACATTATTGTATATGCACTGAAATATTAATAAAGTGATTGGTTCTACAGAAAGAGCCTCAATGCTTTTTGCTATTCCAATGATATGAAGAGTACCTAGAGATCTTTATGAAGACTGATATTTCTCTAGTGTGATTAAAGGGTTTTCTGCAAAGATCAAACACAAGACTGTTTATCTGAAACTGGTTTCAGAATGCCGACCAGCAAAACATGATAACACATTGTTCATTTCTCTAGTTAATGTGCTAGAGTTAGTCAAAGATGACAATAAAAGTAATGAAGGTGCCGTTGCAGAAGATGGCTATTTGCATATCCAGATAACACATTTGAAGTCAAAACCTATTAACTCAATGACAAATGAATGATCTGGTTTTGAGATTTATTATTGCCAAGGAGAAAGCAGAGCTTCTTACTTTCAGACCAAAAGAGAATAATTTCTTAAAGAGAATATTCATGTTACTTACTTCAGAGAAAGAAAGAAAGAGAAACATATGCTTAAAAACATTAGTTTCATTAGACTTGGGGTTGGTAACCCTGGCTCGCAGGAACATTAGACAAAGGCAGCTGAAGAAATTTTCTAAATTTAGGACGTTCAGATATTTTTTGTAGATTATTATATTCTGGAATAAAATTTTTTCTACATGAAGTACAAAAAAAAAAATTTTTTTTTGGAATCTCTCCATTATTTGGCGAGATACGCATTTCTGAATTCTTGTCAAATTTCTTTAAATTTTATGGACTGAGATATACCCCTTCACCATTTTCGATATAACTTTCTTTTCTTGACCGAACTTGTCCAAATTTTCAGAAACTCTAGAAGAAGAAGGGTATAGCTAAAGTTCGATCGTGAGATATTTTAGATATCTATCTTCGAAAAACACGTACGGTAAAAAAAAAAAAAAAAAAAAAAAAAAAAAAAAAAAAAAAAAAAATAGTTTTAAATTTTAGAATTTTGTTTTTAAATTACAAAACATCACTACTTTTTCAGGAATAGAAATCTAAAATGTTTCACGATCGAATTTTAGATATACCCTTCCTCTAGATTTCCTGAAAATTTGGGCAATTTAGATCAAGAAACAAAAACGTTATATCCAAAACAGTGAGGCATACTTTTTTGTCCAATTTGGCACCTTCAATGTTTCGGATAACTTTTTTGTTTCTTAACCAAAATTGGTCAAAGTTTCAGGAATTGTAGAAGAAAGGTATATCTAAAGTTTGATCGTGAAACATTTTTGAGATCTATTCTTGAAAAAAGTAATGATGTTTTGAAATTTGACAAAAACAAAATTCAAATATTTCAAACTTTTTTTCCTTTTGTATTTTAATATTCAACGTGTTTTTCGAGATATCAAAAATTTCTCATGATCGAAATTTAGCTATCATTTCTGAAAATTTGGAAAAGTTGGGTCAAGGAAAAAATTATATCGAAAAAATTGATGGGGTATGTATCTCAAAATCTATAAAAGTTACAGAAATTTGACAAGAATTCGGAAATGTAAATACGTATCTCGCCCAATAAAGGAGAGATTCCAAATTTTTTTTTTTTTGTACTTTATATAGTAAAAATTTTATTCCACAATACAATAATCGACAAAAAAGGTCGAAATAAATGTCCTAACCCCCTAAACCTAAATTCTAAATATAAAATCTCTTGAATGATTGGAAAAAAAAAACACTTGTTAATTAATTTAATATATTTCAACACAATAATTAGCCTTCGAAAAATTATATATATATATATATATATATATATTATATATATATATATATATATATATATATATATATATATATATATATATATATATATATATATATATATATATATATATATATATTATATATATATATATATATATATATATATATATATATATATATATATATATATATATATATATACTTTGGAAAATTTGGAATTAATGGGGAAAGGAAAGATTGACAAACCAGAATCAATGGAGTATGGCGAAGTGTGTTCTAATATTTGAGAGCAGTTTAAAATGAAGTTTCTAAATTTATAAAATCATGAACATTCTTTTGATGTGATACAACTTGAATTAGTTAATTTACAATAAGATAATACAAGAAAATCTAAATTTAATAATTTATTTATTTTAGAATTTTATAAATGTGACAAAGAAACTGAAAAGTATCCACATAGGAATCACGCACTCATAATTATGTCATTGTTCTCAACTATTTACTGATGTGAACAAATTTAAAAAAAAAAAAAAATGCAATTTAGCCAAGAATAGCTTGCGTGCTAAACTTTACAGATAATAATCATGCAAATCAAGTAAAAATATAATAGTCTTTATTTCCACATATCATATCTGACCTTTCCATAGTAAAGCAAAATCAACCATCTCATTAATTAAAATTTAAGATAAGAGCTTCAAATTAACTTTAAAACATTACACTCTTTTGTTTTCTTTAATATTTTTGCATTTTAAATTTTAAATATTGTAACTATCTGTTTATATAAAAGTAACATATATTACAATATTTTAAAAGTTAAGGTTTCTGACCATTTTAACCTTGAATTTATAAAAGTACATAATTATTTGCATGTACCAT
>SEYY01006607.1:10000-13074 GCA_009176605.1 Armadillidium nasatum | reverse complement strand
CTTCTTAGGAAAGATTTATAAAACTTTGATTTTTCTTCTTATTTTCCTTTCCTTAGCCATTTGCCATATGATTTGCGAGATGAAGCATATATATATATATATATATATATATATATATATATGGTTTATAAATATGGTTTAATATTATATACTAAAAATATACTTTATATATATATATATATATATTTTATATATATATATATATATATATATATATATATATAATATATATATATATATATATATATATATAATATATATATATATAATATATATATATATATTATATAAAAATTGGAAATGAAAATTGGAAAGATTGTTTAGAGAATTAAGAATTGTATTGTAAAGAAATTTTTTCCAAACTTTAAATAATAACAGATTTATTTTAAAATATTAATTTTTAAAAAAATATTTTCGAAAAACAAATTTAAATTAATCACATTTAAATTTTCAAAAATTTCTAGAGGAGCAACAAAATTTTAATAACATACTTTCGGTTTAAGAGGAAAATTCAACATTAGTATTAAGAATATTTAAAACACGAGTTTGGATTGGGCGACAAGGTTGGATCATGAAGAATAGTTCTTCGCATGGTTATCGTCTGGGATTCCTTTTAACCAGTTTTTTTCCCATGTACTACTGAAGGAATTTTTTCTGCGGGATATGGTGTAATTATATATATATAATTATATAGTATATATATATATATATATATATATATATATATATATATGACTGATTTTTCAGAAAATTCTAAATATATATTATATATATATATATATATAATATATATTATATATATATATATATATATATATATATATATATTATATATATATATACTAAACTTTACATTATTTTTTAGAATTTCAAATTTATTTTTTGCTTCATTTCAATCATTTGTTACTGTTCTATATAAAAAAAATATATTGCATTTTTCATTATTATTAGTCATTTCACCTATTGATTCATTATTGTAATAAAAAAAAAAAAAAAAAAAAAAAAAAAAAAAATTTTTTTTTAAAAAAAATTTTTTTTAATTTATATATATTATATATAATATATATAATATATATATATATATATATATATATATATATATATATATATATATATATATATATATATATTATATATATATATTATATATATATATATATATATATATATATATATATAATATATATATATATATATATATATATATATATATATATATATATATATATATATATATATAATATATATATATAATAATATAATATATATTATATATATATATATATATATATAATATATATATATATATATATATATATATATATATATATTATATAATATATATATATATATATATATATATATATATATATATTATATATATATATATATATATATATATATATATATATATATATATATATATATATATATTATATATATATATATATATATATATATATAATATATATATATATAATTATTAATAACTACATTAAAATTTTTATAACTACATTCATTACACTGTACTTAAATAAATTTGCATACAGATTTCTGAAAGGAAAAAATATTTATTTTACATTCTAATTGCATAAAGAATTTTTAATATCTGATTTGAAATCTGACAGCATTTATTTCTAAATATCAGATTCAGCATCTAAAAAATAAAAAAAAAATATTAACGTTTCTTGTTAAAAAAATAAAATAAAATAAAAGAAATAAGGTTAAAAAACTTAGAAGGAAGGTGGATAACTCACCCAGGACAATTAAAAACTTCGTCTTGAAAATCTTTTACAAAAGTTAAAAAAATTAGAAGGATTATTCTATAAATAAAAGGATAATACTGCATTATAAAATCTCATCTACATTAATCGTTCCTATATTTAAAGAGTTGCAAGAAGAACTGTATATATATATATATATATATATATATATATATATATATATATATATATATATATATATATATATATATATATATATATATATATATATATATATATATATATATATATATATATATATATATATATATATATATATATATATATATATATATATATATATATATATATATATATATATATATATATATATATATATATATATATATATATATATATATATATATATATATATATATATTATATATATATATATATATATATAATATATATATATATATATATATATATATATATATATATATATATATATATATATATATATATATATATATATATATATAATATATATATATATATATATAATATATATATATATTATATATATATATATATATATATATATATATATATATATATATATATATATATATATACATTTGAAATTTTATAGGATTACTAAGTTTTAAAATTTTAAAGACCTCTCAGTTTTTTATTATTGTATATAACTTTCAATATAAAATTTACTTAATCTGGTAAATTAATCTCTGCAAACAAGGACTCGAACATTTTTAAATGATTATAAATGATGAAGTATTTTTGTGCTTGTATTTTTTTGGGGAGAAAATAATAAAAACAATATAAAAACAAGTATAAAAATTATTTTAAAATAAATTTGAAAGTTTTAAGCATTAGTAAATAAAAAAAACTTTTTATTGGAAAAAAATCGGATTACTTGAAAATTGATCTATCTTTCAAGCTTTTTTATATTTAAATATAGGTAGTTAACTGATTTATAAGCTACTATATATATATATATATATATATATATATATATATATATATATATATATATATATATATATATAGAAAAGCATATCATTCGAATTATCTCTTGCTTTTTTTAATTTTTTTTTTTTTTTTTTTTCATTAATTAATTTTATTTTTTAGTTTTAAATTATTCAAAAAATTAATTCCTTTCTTCAAAAAACTTTTCAACCTTGCTATATTTTTACCTTTAATATACATAATATATATATATATATATATATATATATATATATATATATATATATATATATATATATATATATATATATATATATATTTTAGACATGCTATCAGTGAAAATATTATTATTATTATTATTATCATCATTATTATTATTAT
>SEYY01006606.1:12500-17500 GCA_009176605.1 Armadillidium nasatum | reverse complement strand
GCAGAGCCCCCCGTAGACATATGTTCGCTTTTTTAAATATTTAAGTGCTTAAAAATGCAACATCAATGCGCTCTCGTGTCTCAATACTCACTGCCGTAAATTTTGTTACTCTCCATGCCTTTTAATTATGAACTTGTCGTACATTATTACATTTTTATTATTTTTATTTTTTATTTTTATTTTTTAAACTTTTTTATAGTTTTCTTACTGGAAATTAACCCAAGGATTTCAAAAATATAATCCTTTTTAATGTAGGGTTAGTAGTTTTTAAGTTATGAATGGCCGCTAATGTGCAGTCTGACCATATATATATATATATATATATATATATATATATATATATATATATATATATATATATATATATATATATATATATATATATATATATATATATATATATATATATATATATATATGTGTTGTGTGTGTGTGTGTGTCGCAAATATTTACGACCATAAATATATTTTAAATAAGATAAATGATTTAATATTTATAAATGTAAATTGCCTTACGTCTGGCAGCGACCTATTGCGAAAATTCAATCTTTTTTAGGAATGTTAGTTAATGACGTACGTTCATATATTTGAGATGTATTTTTTTTTTATTTATTTTTAACTTATTTATTAAAGATTTGTAATTAGTTTATTTATATTTTAAGATCGATTTTCTTATTTCCTATTTAGAATAATATGATTAAATAGATATTTGAGATTTACCAAAGAAATCGTACGGTCCGCGGTTCAATTTTTATAAGAATCAGACTAATGTATCGTTAAGTATAATTTGTTGTAAAAGATTTTTTGTTATTGATTCAATCAAAATTATTTATTTATGGTAAATTTATTTAATATAGTAAAGGTTTCTTATATTTAAATGCTAAGTTTACATTTAAGGAAGATTCTAGAATTTCTGACTCCTCCTCGTTTTCCTATATTTACGGCATCAAGACACTTCCTTGCACATATGTTTTTGTTTAGAAATTTCAATTACACCTTATATTTCTTGTGAGTAATCAATTAATTAATTTCATATTTAGTGTAAAGAAAGGAGAAAACATAGTATTTAATGTACTGTAATAGCAGAATTAAGGGAACCTCGAAACTATTAGTTATGATCCATTTTGGACTAAAAAAAAAGAGGAATAAGTGTTGGTATGATGTCAAAAACTTTAAATTTTAATTGAGAGGAGCGGATGTGAATTGGAATCTTCTCAACTTTAATGTAAAAACACGTACTCTAATGATATGGGACTAAATATTAAACCTAGAAGATAAGAAATAGTCATTTAAGTAAATTTAAATGGCAAGACTAACACAGAGTCAGAGCACAATCTAAATATTAGGCTGTGGTCAGAGTCGGTAACTTTTGTGAAATTACTTTTCCGACACTTTCTCCATTACTAAAGCTAAATCGATAGGCAAGGCCTCCTCTTTCTCAGAAGTAATTTTCAATTATAGTGTTGTGATAGTAATCAATGAAATTTCATTAAATGTCAGCTGACCCATGGCCTTTTAATTAAATCATTTGGTACTATCACCATCCCTTAAAATGACGGTCAACATCAGCTGATCTATCTAAATAAGTGGTAATTTTCATTTAATGTTGTGAATGAAATTTTTATAACTTATTTTATATGTTGTGTTAACTGGAGAGAATTGAGCATTAAAATATTAATATTTATATAATTGCTTATTGTTTTAAGGCTCCTAAATATAAGTGACAGTGATGATGAATATTTTTAAAAGTTCATTAAACCAATAAATTGCTTGAATTATTATTTGTTAAATTAGGCTTAGTAAGTTGCATTATTCAATGGAAAGTGATTTGTATTTTAATTATTACCTTCATCCTTTAAAAATAAAAATCCAAATAAAAATTTTCAATTTCAAGTCTTTAAGATTGAAGTTACCCTTTGTCAAGAAAGTAATGATTAACATTATTTTTATTTAATTTCTAATAATTAAATCATATTTATTAATAAATTTTTTCTTCTCCCTTCATTTAAAATTAAATTCCCTTATTTTATGTAGACTTCACATTTATTATAAATTTTATATATTAAATGCTTTGCATACAATAATTTTTCCCATTCGTTTTAATTTAACATTGTTTATATTATTAATCTTTCCCCTTTTTATTCTCCCTTTTTTTTTCTCTCGGTTATATATATATATATATATATATATATATATATATATATATATATATATATATATATATATATATATATATATATATATATATATATATTTATTTATTATTACCCATTTATATTGTTTTTAAGTTATTTAGGGGAGCAGAACACCAAGTTTTGACATTTTATTTTATTATTTATTTCATTTAATATTTTACTTGTTTTATTGACACTTTAACTTTACAAGATATTGCCAATAATTTATATCCATTTAGATAATTATTATATTTGGAATCTTTATGGAGTGGATGGTTTCTCTGTCCTTCAGAATTATTTCAACCTTCAATGAGGACATCTTGATTCAATCTCTTTCACTGGACAAGATAAAGAACATATCAAATGAATCTTTGGTAGAAAAGACATTTAGAACTAATATTCTTGACCAACCACATAAAGAAAACTTGTTTAAAATTTTATTTGGAAGATAAGTAGATATTAAAAATATTTATTAAATTCTTTATTATTTTTCCTCTGGTCAAATAGTAAATTTTATTATTTAAACTATATTTATTTATTTGAACATTTATTTACAATTTCAAAATCTAAAAGAAAGTGGACTCTAGTAACTGTGTTACAAGTATCCCACATTGAACAAAAAGGGAATAAGGATCATTAACTCTACTAATCGGGAAGTGTACCATTATTTATTGTACTCTATTATTTCTAATTGGGAATTATTGAAGATTTTACTGACCAACTTCTTTAGAGACTCTAAAAGCAAAGGAATAAAAGAAATCTTTATATATATATATATATATATATATATATATATATATATATATATATATATATATATATATATATATATATATATATATATATTATATATATATATATATATATATTAGATTTATAGGAGTACTGTCTATACCGAATAAATAAATTTAATCAATGCATTAAATTAACATGGGTACGTTTTGCTAAATTGCACATCATTCACGTTCTGATAAGGATCGCTGCCGCAATGACAATATAACAAATTTAACACTGTACAAAGCCAAAGGAAATTGCATTAAGACAGCTGAGAAACGGTAATTTAATTTATTACTCTATACCTAATTCATTTATCATCTCTCATATATATATATATATATATATATATATATATATATATATATATATATATATATATATATATATATATATATATATATATATATATTCACCACCGCTCACGGGCAAAGCCCTGTTCAAGGAGGGGGTGCTAAAACAATAGAAGAGATAAAACTACCCACAACCCACACCTAACGCAAATTTCGCAGGTGAGCACAGACGTGGGTCTTAAAGGAATTTAGATTAAATTCAGCAGGAAACACAGAGGATGGGAGAGAATTCCACAAAACAGAGGTGGCTGGAAAGAAGGAGGCACCACAGCGAACAAGACTGGAGTTGCCAATGTCTACACAAAATTCATGTGCAGACAATGCAACCCTTGTGCTACGAGGACGCCGTAAAGGTGAAGGTATGCGAGTGGACAGTTCCCTCGAGCATTTGCCGCTGTAGTACCTATAGAAGAGAGATAGGGCACCAACGTCACGTCGCAAAGGTAAAGGGTCAAGTACATTAGTAAGAGCAGAACAGTTTATAAGTCTTTTAGCCTTTGACTCAACCCTATCCAAAAGACGGGTGAAACCTGAGCCATTCCAGATATGAGAACAGTACTCCATACAAGGGCGGATGAGGCCCTTGTATAATTGGAGTAACTGCGAAGAAGGAAAAAATTCTCGCAGCCTAAACAGAACTCCCAGCTTCTTTGAGGCCGCCTTAGCAACCATTGTGATGTGAGGTTTCCAAGACATTTTTTTGTTTATGTTAAGGCCAAGAATATTTATATTGTCAACAGGAGAGACGGGAGAACCGTCGAAAGAAATAGAAAAGTTAGGAGGTGTCTTTGAGAGGGAGATTTCTAGAAGCTGAGTTTTTAAAGAGTTGAATTTCACAAGGTTGAGACGACCCCACTGGGAAATTCTATCCAGATCTGCAAGAATGGAATCGGAAAGATGAAGACGAGAGGCAACTCTAAATGCAAAGGAAGGAGCAGATTTGAAATGAGTAGAAGAATGGAGGGTTGAATCATCGTCATATGAATGGACAGGGTTAGATGAACAGCTAAGAAGATCATTAATGAAAAGTAGGAATAGAGTAGGAGATAAGACAGAACCCTGGGGAACACCACTATTGACAGGAAAGGAGAAGAAGTCGCTCCATCAACAACAGCTGAAATGGAACGATTAGAAAGAAAGCTAGACATAAGTAAGCAAAGAGAAGGAGGAAACCCAAAGGAAGGGAGCTTGGAAAGCAGTGACGCATGCCATACCCGGTCAAATGCCTTAGATATGTCAAGCGCCACCACACAAGTCTCCCCATGATCCCTAAGGGCAGAAGACCATAAGTCTGTGAGATAGGAAAGTATATCACCAGTAGACCTCGAACGTCGAAAGCCATACTGATGATCAGAAAGAAGGGAATGAGATTCCAGATGATCCAAGAAGTGAGAGTTGAGAAGGGTTTCAAAGATCTTAGACAGAATACAAGTGAGAGCTACAGGGCGATAGTTAGAAGGATCAGAGCGGCTACCCTTTTTCGGAATAGGCTGGACCAATGTGCGCTTCCAACACTGAGGGAAAGTATTAGTATTGAGGCATAGAGAGTAGAGTTGAACGAGGGACGGAGCCAGCTCAGAAGCACACTCCCTTAAAACTCGGGAGGAATGCCATCCGGGCCGCTTGCCTTCCTTACGTTCATAGATTTCAGAAGCCCATGCACCCGATCAAATGTAATCATAGGTAAAGGCATGGGACTT
>SEYY01006606.1:2500-10000 GCA_009176605.1 Armadillidium nasatum | reverse complement strand
TATATATATATATATATATATATATATATATATATATATATATATATATATATATATATATATATATATATATATATATATATATATATATATTCGAGGGTTGCAGTGTAACGGAAAAAAGTTAAGGTTTTCGGAATGAAGGGACTAAGAGCGATGTGATAAATAGAAGGGAGAGAGAGAGAGAGAGAGAGAGAGAGAGAGAGTCATGGATCTTAGAATAAGGAAGATGTGTAGTTGGAGAAATAGTTTGGTTGGGATAACTGAACACAGCACACTGATATAGTTTGGATATGTTTGTAGTACGAATGAGGAGAAATTGGCAAAAAAGGTGATCTTTTCAGAAATGGAGGACATGAGAGCTAAAAAGAGACCGAAGGGAGTTTGAATGAGAGTGACCAAGGAGTTATTGAGGGAAGAAAGTTGAGCAGGAAGGAGAGTGTGCGGTTGACGGAGGAAAGAAGTGAGTGGAAAAAAGTGGCAAGTTTGTGATTTTGGCTTACGGTAGATATTATCCCACGATTATGGAAAGGTATATATATATATATATATATATATATATATATATATATATATATATATATATATATATATATATATATATATATATATATATATATATATATATATATATATATATATAACCAATTTAAATTAAAAAAATATTTAAATAATTATTAATGTTATGATCATACTTGTTATTATTATTACTATTATAATTAATATTATTATTATTATTATCATTATTATTATAAATACTTGTATTACAATTTTTATTACTATTTTAATGAATAATATCGTTATTTTTGCTATTAATTATTATTATTATTATAATTATCACTATTATTATTTTAATGAGTTATCATTATTATTAAAATTATTATTATTTAATTAGTACAATATTTTTATTATTATTATTATTATTTTTATTATTTATTATTATTATTATTATTATATTAATATAATTTATTTTTATTGCTATTATTATAATTATTTTTCTTATTATTATTATCATGATTTTCGTTTTTATTTTTGTTATTATTATTATTATTATTATTATTATTATTATTATTATTATTATTATTATTTTTCTCATTATTATTCAATATTATTATTACTTTTTTACTTTAATAATATTATTTTTGTCATTGTTATTGTTGTTATTTATTACTATAATTACTATTGTTATTATTGTTTTTGTTTTTTTAAATTAACATTATTTTTATTTTCTTTATTATCATTATTATTATTAATATTAATAATAATATTATTATTATTTATTTATTTTTGATTATAATTATTTTTATAATTATTATTATTATCATTATTACTATTATTATCATTATTATTTTTTTTTTTTTTTTTTTATTTTTTTTTTTTTTTTTTTTTTCATAATTATTATAATTATTAATCATCATTTTTATTATTATTATTATTTTTATTTTTACTATTATTACTATTGGTATTATTGTTGTTCATGCTTTTTTTCATAATTATTATTTTTATGTTAATTTTTATTATTATTACAATTATTATTATTATTATTATTATTATATTATTATTATTATTATTATTCTCCTTTTAATCGTTGTTATTATCATTATTATTATTATTGCTCTCCTTTTAATCGTTATCATCATTATTATTGATATTGTTTTTTATTATTATTATTATTATTGTTATTTATTATTATTATTATTACTATTAATATTATTATTACTTATACAGTATTACTTTAACTATTACTATTATTATTACTTATACAGTATTACTTTAACTATTACTATTGGTATTATTATTATTACTACCCTATTATTCTTATTAAACATTATTATTACTTTTATTATTTTCATTATTATTATTATTATTATTACATTATTGTTATTTTATTATTACATTATTAATGTTATTTTTATTATTACTATTATTATTATTAATATTTTATTATTTTTTTTTTTTTTTTTTTTTTTTTTTTTTTTTTTTTTTTTTTTTTTTTTTTTTTTTTTTTTTTTTTTTTTTTTTTTTTTTTTTTTTTTTTTTTTTTTTTTATTATTATTAGTTTTATTATTTTTATTGAGTTTGTTAATTTTGTTATTTTTACTGAGATTATTAATATTGATTTGAAAAATTTTATTGTAATTATTCTTATTTTAAGCATGAATGTCACTTTCAAAGGGATGTAGATAAACAAGTGACTGAAGCCTACAATGTAAAACCAGTGAATATTTTTTGTGCTGAAAAATTGTCAAATGTAATCTGCCTAAAGACCAATGAATATTTTTTTGGATTGAAAGATATTTAAAAGTAATCCTCCTTCAATATGAGTTGATTATTCCACTAAATTATTTTTATTTACTTTGGTTTGCAAGTTTAAATTGGCATCAAAATAATGGCCAAGGAATATGTAGCTGGAGTAGTAAGTAAACTCTCCGTTCCTAGGATCACCTTAAATGTTCAAAATGATCTATTGATAGAAGCATTTTCGAAGAAGTATATTAAAACGATAATGTTTTAATACTGATATGCAAGATTATTGTTAAAGATATCTAAATTTAGTAATTATCAACTAGACATTAAAAATATCAGATTAAATTTTCTCTTCCTCACAAATTAACTAGAAAATAAATTATTTTAGAGATAAATCGAAGTTAAACAAAGAAAGGGTAATGAAAAAGCATTTTTCTTGTAATATTCTTATTCCTAAATCGGAGGGAAGAATATTCCTTGAAAATGTCATAATTATTCGGAGAAAAAGATAGGTTACCTAACAAAGGTAGAATTTTTATTTTATTCACGAATTTCTTCATAAATGTTTTCTGTATTTGGAAGAAATATGTTCAGGAGGTTGGGAAAATCTTATAAAAAATGATAATAATAATAATGATAATCATAATGTGAATGAAAGTAATTTTGAAAGCAATATAAACAATAATAGTGAATAGTTTCGGTGAAGGTAGTTCACCAAGATTTCACCTGACAACGTTTTTTCCCTTCAATTTGGCAACCAGTTTCATCCAAAATACTCAGTGAAAGAGATGCCTAATACAATTAAAATGTTAATATACATTTAGTAAAAAAAATGGTTTGTTTTTGTTTTTGCAAAATTTTATATAATACGATTTAATAAAAATGTCTCTCTCTCTCTCTCTCTCTCTCTCTCTCTCTCTCTCTCTCTCTCTCTCTCTCTCTCTCTCTCTCTCTCTCTCTCTCTCTCTCTCTCTCTCTCTCTCTATCGTAGTTAATTTTTTAACATAAAAATTAAAAAAAATAAAACTTTTTATTTTTTTTTTTTTTTTTTTTTTTTTTTTTTTTTTTTTTTTTTTTTTTTTTTTTTTTTTTTTTTTTTTTATAATATAATAATAATAATGGTTAATAATAATTTCAATTTCTCACACTTTTTAAAGTGATAATACATTTACAGGTTTTCAGTTTTACAGTAGGTCCTATACTACTTTAATACAATAATAATAATTATAATAATAATAATAAACATGGTTGTTTTCTTTGAGCCTCACTGCACTGCTATTAATGATGATATCATTTGCTATATTACTACTACTAATCCTAATACTAATACTACTACTACCAGTAATAATAATAATAGGAACGAATAATAATGCCAATAATAATATTAATAATTTTTTTGATGAATATTTAGAGTTATGATAATAATAATACATAAGGAATGAAAATATAGGAAAATAAGAATAACAGTAGTACTACTACTATACTACTACCATATACCACTGAAATTACTGGTGTTATTAGTATCTGTTTTTAATAGCCATAAGAATATTAATAATGGTAATAATAATATTACTAATAATAACATCCACAATAAGGATAATACAATAAAATAATATTGTAATAATAATGGTAATAAAAATAATTATAATAATTAAGCACGAAATTATATAATGGTTTTTATAAATTTTGCGCTCATTTAATTTTACTGACCTTTAATTTTTATTTTTTATGCGATAATTTTTTGTTAAATAGTATGAAGGATGTGTAGTTTACTGTTTTCGTGCTTTCGTAAGTCTGAAGAAAGGAGTTTTAAAGGGTAGTTATTTCATAGAATTAAAGTCTGAAGAAAGGAGTTTTAAGGGTAGTTATTTCATAGAATTAAAGTCTGAAGAAAGGAGTTTTAAGGGTAGTTATTTCATAGAATTAAAGTCTGAAGAAAGGAGTTTTAAGGGTAGTTATTTCATAGAATTAAAGTCTGAAGAAAGGAGTTTTAAGGGTAGTTATTTCATAGAATTAAAGTCTGAAGAAAGGAGTTTTAAGGGTAGTTATTTCATAGAATTAAAGTCTGAAGAAAGGAGTTTTAAGGGTAGTTATTTCATAGAATTATTCTTGCTCAGTCTGATTAAAAAGGTTTATTCTTAGATATTCGCATGTATTTTTAACAATTATTTCCTTTAGGATGGAGAGAGAGGTTTAGAAGTTAACAAATTGTCATATGTTAAGCAATTTGAATAAGGGTGATGAAAGACTAAAAAAATCTCTTCTTCCGCTGAGTAGCCTTATAAAGCTTTTTTTCATTTATTATGATTCAATGTGTGTTTGTTTTGGGTGTTGTTCCATACACAGAGCAATAAATTTAGTAAAGAGAATATAAACGTGCGAAAATACTCGTATATTTTGCAGTACATATTAGTGAAATGGATTTTGCTAAGTTTACAAAAGATATTATATTCTTTGCTAGTTTATTTGCTAAAGTGTTCATATGTTCTTTAAATATTATTAGGGTTTCATCTGTTATGAAATCCAATGATTTTCTGCATTACTGTCTTGTTAGTTCAATATTGTTTAGTTTAATTTTAAAATTATTTCCTACGCTTTTGTTGCTTATTTTGATTTAAGCGTATGTTTGCCGTCGGCCCGTGAAACCCTTGGTTCATCCGCGAATGAACCTACTTACGGGGCTAATAACCCTTCCTGGGAGCGGATTTTAATTTTCAATTTTGATATATATATTATATATATATATATATATATTATATATATATATATATATATATATATATATATATATATATATATATATATATATATATATATATATATATATATATATATATATATATATATATATATTATATATATATATATATATATATATATATTATATATATATATATATATATATATATATATATATATATATAATATATATACTTTTTCTTAAAACGACTCTTATTAAAATAATAAAAAATAAAACACTAAAACGAAGGTTACAACATAAGTAAAAAATCGAAAAATTAAGAAAGGGAATTAAAAAGGTATATAATACGTAACAGTTTCCGAGATAAACCCTTTGTCTATAATATATATATATTATATATATATATATATATATATATATATATATATATATATATATATATATATATATATATATATATATATATATATATATATATATATGAAGAGTTCCTTTCATAGTAAAATCCTTGATCAAATTAATGAATAAAAATTGTACTATCAGCCATGTAACAGAAACAAATGACAAATATTTATCTCCTGTTTTAAACATTGCCCTTTTTTATTTTGGTCCATATCTTCCTTGGGAAGTTATAACTCACACATTTGGTCTGTATTACACTTACCAAATAATCAGAAATAATTTTTATGCGAATTTTGTTTCAAAATTTTGTTTCCAGAGTCTATTTATTTTTATTTTATTTTTATTCAGTCATTCATACGAAACTTTTAAAACACTTATTCCGTTTCATCTTTTTCTCAATTCTTCCTATTTCTCACTTATAATTTTCATAATATTCGTAATTCACAAATCTGTGTTTAAGATTATTTATGAATCAGAATTATTGTTCATCGATTCTATCTAATATTACTATCTTCTTCATTTTTTATTTATTAAGCAAAATTTTCTCATAGAATGAAGGTCATTTCTTAATTAATTAATTTCAATCTCATTCTTCCCTTTGTGCTGCAAAACAATTTTTTCTTCATCAAAGAAAAATGAGGTAATGAATTCTCTTTTCCCTTTTGCATATTTTATATCACATTAAAACTTCTTCTATTTGTATAACCTTTGGAGGTCCATTTTTCTTTCTTTCCAAAAAATACTTTCTTTTCTTTTCCAAACTTATTTGCACGTAGTGTTTTCGTTTTCGTTTATTGTATATCGAGATTGTCCTGTTTTACTATATATATATATATATATATATATATATATATATATATATATATATATATATATATATATATATATATATATATATATATATATATATATATATATTATATATTTTTTTTTTTAACACTATTGTTTATTCTAATGCCCAACCAGAAGCTGAGGTCCTCTATTTAGGGGATTTCCAGCGTACACCACACAGAGTGGTTGGGCTCTCTAATACTGATACAGGTGGAAAGGAAGTCAAATCATTTAGCATTTTTAACGATTCTGGAGCAAATAAATAGGGAACCCACTCTACCATCAAATCATTTGCGTTATTACCAATTTTGTGATGGTTAGGCATCCCTAAGCAAGACCAGTCCTAAACTCCTGGAGCTTTGAGTAGCTATATGTTCTGAGTATTATATTTATGATTGGGGAAGATCTTTTAAGTTAAATAGGACATAAACCGGAAAATGATTAGTAATATTCTTTTCGATAGCACCAAAACTCATTGCTAGACAAGAAGCAAGCCATATGTTATCAATTAAAGACCACGATTGGTTGGTCTCTCTGGTTGGTACTTAAGTAGCAGGTCTCAGATTATATTCTAAGATGTTCAAAATAAAATCAGAATTAGAGTTTTTTTTTATTCTACTTTTACATCATTGTAAAAGTCACTACACATTATTAGATTTTGGTAATGATTTTTTTCAAGAAAATCTTCTCTCTCATCTCACTGGTAAAATTCGAAATATTATAAATTGGTGGTTTATAGATTACTCCCCTCCCCCAAACAATACAAGTCTTTCTGCAATTTAATTCAAATAAAAAACGATGCCAATGTATTATGCATCGAGAATAAATACTCTATAAACTTGATATTCAAACTCTCGAGGCAAAACTATAGTACGCCTCCACCGTATTGATTTCTGCAAACTTCAAATAAGGAATATCAGCAGATTTTATAAATATATTCTGTACGCTTCGGAAAACAAATGTTCTTTAGGCCAATCATAGAAACCTAAAACTTAGATTCTCCAGAAATATTAAAAAAAAATCGCTAAACCTTTTATCAATATTTCTAATATTAAAGCACAAAATACTAGATAAATTGTGCCCTCCGAGGGAGTTAAATTCTCACTTCTTCCACCTTTCCTGTCAATTGTGCTGTTCCTCAAGTCTCTGTTTATCTCCAACTTTAATCTTACTTTCCATTATTATTATTATTCTTGCTTTTCTTACTTTTATTACTATAAAGACAATAATAAAATAATTCATTTCAAGTTATTATCAAATAATTTCATATTTCATAATGATTACAAATCATATTTCTAATGATTACAGAAACCGTGGTATAT
>SEYY01006605.1:20000-42500 GCA_009176605.1 Armadillidium nasatum | reverse complement strand
TGTAGCTTCATGTATTATCAGTTTAGTACCATTTTTGCCGAATCTTAATTTTTTTATCTTTATTTTTTTGAAAATCTTAAATTTTTTATCTTTATATCTTTATATAATAATATATATATATATATATATATATATATATATATATATATATATATATATATATATATATATATATATATATATATATATATATATATATATATATGTGGCGGGGGAATTCCCTTGTATGCTACCCTTGCATTCCTTTACATGCAACTTTTCTTTCAACTCGACCTGACGAATGATTTTCCTGATGGATTTTTTTTTTATAATATATTTTCTGCTAACGGCATCGGTTCTTTCCTTTTTAATGGTCGATCCAGTAGCACTACAAGCACCACCACAATTTAATAGTATAAGATACAACCTTCGTCGGGATTAATATCGTTAAACGTAGACCACCAGGTTGGGGCTTCTAGGAATAATTTATAACAAATGGATTTCCTTTATAGTTTATTTATTTGTCAAATGAATAGCTCGGCCCACGGTATCTAAATGGCTAAGTTACTAGTTACTACAAAAGTTACTGAAAGTTATTAAATAAAATACAAAAACTACGAAAAGATAAAGGCTACGAAAAATTACTAAAAAAACTTAGCAAAAGCTACAAAAAGCTACGCCGAGATATTACGTCTATTTTCTGAAAATAATTAAAAGAATATATATATATTATATATATATAAATATATATAAAAAAAAAAAAAAAAAAAAATTATAATATTCACAAATATATATATATATATATATACTTGGGAATAGTGCTAATTTGTTTTTCTGTTTTAGTTATAAAATTTTTACTTGTTAAAATTTAATGTATTAGAAGATTTTGTAAATCATTTTGAAGGTCCTGTAAATCATTGAGGATGATTTACATAATGCTAAACAGCGAAGCAGTAAAGCAACCGGCTATTTTGGAGCTCATCGCATAGTGCGAATGGAGGATCCATTTCAATCTTAAGCCAGGCTTGTAATGTTCGGGGGGCGTCCATATGGGCGTATTTATATAGTCCCTATATGACGTCAATTAGTACAAGCGGTGGGCGATGTATCCTTTATAGATAACTTAAGTTTCAATAACAACTTGCCCCACCTTTAGTAATACTACTAAGAGTAATGACAATGATAATAATAATTGATAGAATAATTATAATATGAAGTATTATAATTATTAATAATACAGTAGAATAATTATAATAAGAAGTATTATAATTATTATGTCCTTCTTGAAAAGATTTACAAAAGATTCATGTTAAATATAAAGCAAATTGCATATTGCAAAAATCCGGCTTTATAGAAACCCCCGGTCGTAATAAAAATGCGGAAGGCATTTTTCCAAATAACGAAAACAAATTTAAAGAACAAAATTTAAGAAATGTAAATTAAGATAACTAAAATCCTAATCCCTAAATATCCTAATAAAATACAGTCTACATGGGCCTTGCAGAAATAAAACAATTCAAAATCATATTACAACACAGATGTGTAAAAAATAATAATCTAATAAAAGAGTCCAATTATTAATCGAGTAAACAATCGATTAACAATTGATATTTATATGATCGAGTGAAACAATCGATCAAAGCAAACGAATACAATGAATTCAAATATAAATTTAAATATAATCGATTAAATATATCACAATCGATTAAAATCAAATCAAAAAAAAATACAGGTACAAAGACTCTAATAATAATAATAATAATAATAAAAAATGGAAATTAAAACAAAATAACACTGGATACTTTGATTACAAAATAATGTAACTTGAAACAAAATAAAATCAAAAAAATAAATATGGAAATAAATAAAATCAAAAGATCGAGTGAACAATCGATCCGTAAGTGGATTAAATAAAATTAACAATAATAATAATAAAATAAATTCTGGAATTAAAATTAAATTGAACAAACAATAACGAATACAAATAATCACGATAAAATCAAACAATCTCCAATATATGGGAGAAACATTGTATATAAAAAATACAGAAAATACAATGCAATACTAAATTAAATACATAAAAATTCCAATGTAGATTTATACATCTATAAATAAATGTATAGATCTTATTCCAACATAGAATCAAATTTCCGAAGCTAAATCAACCAACTGTATATATATATATATATATATATATATATATATATATATATATATATATATATATATATATATATATATATATATATATATATATAACTAATTATGTTATCAATTGATATATTATATATATATTTTTTTTTATTATTTTTAATACAGACATTCCACTTGTTTTCATTGCACTAACAACGGAGACACTCAAAAATCATCAATATTCATTCTGAATAATAATAATAATAATAATAATTTGATGATAATACTGATAATGATCATAGTATTAATAATTAGCAACATAAACCCAAACATAATCCTGCAGTTAAACAAACGAATATGCACAAGCCAAAAATTCACTCCTTCATCGCATTGTTCGTGAAAAAAAAAACTTTCAATTTCTTATCTAGGAGTTAAAAATAGAAACAAAATCATATGGTTATAGGTAGTGTGTGTGTATGTTTGTGTGTCTTTGTTTATATTATTAGATAGGCGACAGACTGTCTGGCACTGAAACTAAAGAATTTCATTCATTCTGTAACGGATGTAGATAAAGGAAAATTTGAACTTGAATTCTCTTCATATTTCAGAACGAAAGAGAGAATTGAGAAAATAACGAGAATTATATATAATATATATATTTTTTAATAATAATAATAATAAATCGAAAATTGTTGATATATATATCAAAATTGTAGGTGAAAGTGTTTCCGAAATCATCATTATAATAAAAATAAAAACTGATAATTGGTTTAAAAGTTATTGAGGAAAATATAAAATTAATTTTTCTACTAAAATTTTAAAATTTGCAAAAATCATAAATTTTATTCTCGTTTAAAACAAAGATATTAATAATATATAATGAATTTAATGAATATAATGAATATAATGAATATAATGAGATTAGAATGGGAAAAAAAAAATTGAATTCAGTCTTCTATTAGGCCATAATGATTGTGTGTTTTACTATGGTTATCTGAGTGGGAAATATGGTAACGGTTATTTGTCCAAATCAATGACCAGATGACTGTATAGGTCGGGTCTAGTGCATATCTCACAGCCTTCTTGTTGAGTAGGTTTACCCCTCTCATCGCTTTGCCTATAGTATCTTTTACCACTATATCTAACCACTCAAACTGCCTCTTTGCTATCCATTCCTGAAATAATTGCATGACCTGCGGTGAATCTGTAGGCCGTAATGATATCTGTAGCTGCGTTTTTATTGTTGGGGATATCATTTCCATGACTAGTATTCCGATTTTAAACAACTTGTTCTCCCATGCTCTGATGCACACCTTGTTATAGACTTCTCGTATGTCTAACTGAGTGATCCCCGTCATGAACGGCTCTATGGTGGCTCGGATTACCTCATCCACACAATTGTTGTCTACATACAACTTTAGAAGTCTGTACAACACAAATCTTTTATCTACCGCGTTTTCCTCTTTATTGTAGAACCCTTTCATCTGTCTACAAAACCAATTTAACAACTGTGGAAAATCGATGGGATAATCTTCCTCCAACTCCATCCTCTTGATGACATGCTTCACGATGCTGTAAGTACTATCTAAATGAGGAAACAAAAATCTGCTTTCTGATAATAATAATGCTCTGTTACGCCATAACATGAGTACTTTAACGAGCCCTAGTTTATCCTGGTGTTTTGCATGTTTATATGCTAGCCTTTTACAACCGAAAGACAACTTGATAATTAGGAATCTATACACAGTGTCAAACGTTTCTGTTGGTTCCATCTGAAAAGATAGTTCCATCCTCCCTACTCTATCCATCAAAGTGATATAAATTTCGGTTAGAGACATCCAAGCCTTTTTATTATATAGATATTCACATATCATGTGTATTTTGATTGCTATGCCGTCCCTCACGTAATCTCGAATCCCTTCCATCCAAGATTCGTGCACGACAAAGGGGGTGAACCATCCCATGTACATGTCTCTGACCTTCACATTTGCTGTATACGTGATCATTCTTTGTGTTACCACTGACATTTTCACACTCCCCTTGGCGTCATAACACCTTACATCCATTATCCTCAACAGAGTGTCCCCCACTGTTTGATAAGTCCTGTGGTGTTTATTTACTATGAATCGTAAAGTATTTTGGAAAATAATATTTACCCAAATAATAATGACACTTATCAATCCGCGAGGCATTCCCACCATATACAGTTGCTCAGATATATATTTTAATAATAATGCTCTGTCCGAACTGTTTCGCTCGTTGACAGTTGCAGATAGCGGTGCAATCTTGGGATTATCTATGACATTGAATACATACCTATCTAGGTCAAAGTTCTGGTATCCCAAAATCCTCCTTGCTAACACCCTCTTTACTTTCCTGTTGGTGCAGATATGCACTCCGATTTTTATGGCCGATAATTGTGCTAGAGTGTTAGGCTCCTCTTTCAGTATACACGTTGTGGTATTCATTCTAGAATGAAATGATACTTATGAATACATATATACATGCGGAAATTAGTTGTCTCTTTCATTCTTTGCGTTTTATCCTTATAACTACCTATCGCTAATCTTTGGTGCGCTGTGCATGGGAATATTTATAATTATAGATACAGATATACATATATATATATATATATATATATATATATATATATATATATATATATATATATATATATATATATATATATAATATATATAATATATATAATGCTTTAATACAGTATTTACATATGCGTCATTCCTTGGAACTTTTATAGTATTTACGTTTAAGGATTGTGGGATCAAACCTAACATTTTTACGTTTTGGGGTTTCGGTGTATGGTTCTGACACATCCCTGCTTCTGGTTTTTATTGGAGATCTCAGTATTCTGGTATACCCTTGTGGTGGTGGTTTGTAATCTTTATCCGCGTCTTTCTGCTTAACTCTCACAGATATGGGTGATTCTTCCTCATGAGTAGTTGTTTCCTCCTCCAATTGCGGTAAACTAGCCTGTTGGTCTGTATATTGCCATGTTTCTTCTGCTTCATTTTCCATAGTTTCTGTCTCTCCAAGAGGTTCTGTATCTATTATTCGTTCGTCCGTATGATCTTCCGGCTCCTCACCTTTATCTATCAATTCACTCCTGGCTTCTTGATTTTGGTGTGAACGTAATGCCGCTCTCGCATTTGGCAATGGGCAGTATACTACTTCATCGTCGTCTCTATCCTCCTCATCATTTTCTTCGTCGATAACTTTTCTCCCTTTGGTCATTATTCTCCTTTTATCTCCTCCTATCACCTTGGCACTGCTCAATCTCTTGTGCTGGTTTTCTCTATTGTCTTTGCTTTGTACTTTAACTATTTTGAAGTTGTCTGCATGACAATTATAGAGTTTGTTGTCTTGCGGATCCCTCAAAATATATACATTACCACTTCCGAATCGGCTTGCTAAGCCTTCTACTCGGAGCGGGCCTCTCCATTTTCGATATAATTTGGGAGACAAGTTAGGAGGCTTCACGGTTTTCATATACACCAAATCTCCGGGTCTTACCTCTCTGGTGTTACTATGCTTGTCCATTTGTAGAGTATACTTCTTTACCTCCTTCTCTAATATGTCTTTTCCTTGCTCTCTTATCCTTTTAATCCTATTATATAGTACTTCCGTCAAATTATCAGAATTAGGGTTCTCTGCCCTTGTATTTCTGATCAAAGTACTGTTAGGTAGTTCTGATGGCATGCGTTTTGTATAGCCATAGAGCAAGAAATGTGGGTCCGACTTTATGCTGGCATTATATGTATTATTAATGGTAGCCTGCGCTAAAGGTAAGAACTGGTCCCAATCCTTTTGATTGTCCTTGACATAGCATCTTAGATAGTTCTCTATGTCTTTATTGGCCCTTTCCACTGTACTATTACTCCATGGACTACGGACGGCGATTTCGACCTTCTTTATCCCGAATCTTTTACATATCTCTTTCATCATTGTACCCTTAAACTCCCCGGCATTATCGGACAACAATGTCCCGGGACATGTGTGATTTACAATGATTCTTTCTATCAAATTTCTGACCATTGTGGAGCTATCTCTACTCTTAAGTGCTACCAACTCTACATACCTAGTAGTTTGGCACTTAAACACGAGGATGTATTGGTGCCCTTTCGTCGATTTGGGCAGCGGGCCTAACACATCCATTGCCACCTTTTCAAAGGGGGTATCTGCCAAAGGGTATTGCCCCAGTTTAGCTCTGGCTGGGTTGTTACCTTTAACAGATTGACAAATATGGCACTGTTGGCAATACTCTTCTACACACTTCCTCATTGTTCTAAAATAGAACCTCCTCCTCAATCGCTTCAAAGTGCGCTCTATACCCGTATGCCCTGCCCCGAAAACTGCATGTGCTAGCATGATGGCGGTTTCGACGAGTGTGTCCGGAATATATACTTTATAATTAGTGTCTTGCTTTATAAAAATCATACCCTGGAACATTTTATAACCTGGAATGTGTTTACCTCTTTCCAGTTCACTATAGAGACTCCCCAATCTTGGGCAAGCTTTCTGTGCCTTACTTATTATCTTTGCATCCAGAGACATCACTATGGGCAATTCTGTTTCTTGCTCCTGCTTAATATGATCGACACTCTCCTCACTCTCCGCATCGCTATTTTCCCCTTCTTCTTCCGGAATATATCTGGATAGAAAATCAGCTACCTGATTCTTCTTTCCTTTTATATACTCAAATTTGGGGCAAGAAATCACTCACAATAAGTGACCATCTTGCCAACCTTGCAGATGGATAGTCTTTCTTGGCAAAAATAGCTATTGCAGCAGTGTGGTCGCATTTCACTGTTATTGGGTATCGATATATCATATTTTTAAACTTCTTCAAAGCAAAAACTATCCCGAGCGCTTCCATCTCTGTGATAGAATAGTTCTTTTCGCTCTTAGTCAATGTTCTGCTTGCAAAGCTCACAGGTCTTTCGTTACCTGCTTCATCTTCTTGCAGAAGCACCGCACCCAAACCTTGCTTTGAGGCATCAGTCACTATGATAAATTCCTTATCATAATCTGGGTACTGGAGCAATGGTTCTTGTGCTAATAACTCTTTCAACTTTATCAGAGCTTCCTCCTGCTCTTCACTCCAATCGAATTTCTCTTTCTTTTTCAATAGCTTATTTATTGGTGATGCTATGGTGCTGAAATCTGGGATCAGATTTCGGAAAAAGTTAAAGAAACCCATGACTGACCTAACCTCTGGCACGTCCCTCGGACTTTTGATCTTCTTGAGAGTTTTGATCTTTTCCGGATCCACTGTGATCCCCTTATCGGATATTAGGAATCCTAGAAATGTGACTTCTCTTTTGAAGAATGCACATTTTTCTAGTTTTAATTTAAGATTACTCCTTCTTAACGCATCAAAGACTGCCTCTAAATTCTTATAATGAGACTCCATGTCTTTGGCAAAGATTACTATGTCATCGACATAACTTAAACAAGCCACTCCGATGCACCCAGACAATGCTGTTTGCATTACCCTACTAAACACTGCTGGTGCCTGTTTCAGTCCCATTGGGAGTACTGTGGGCTGAAAGGATCCCAGCGGGGATCGAAAAGCTAAAGTTGGCCTTGATTCTCTAGCCAATTGCACATGATGAAATCCATCCTTTATATCTATTGTGCTAAAGATTTTAGCTTTTCCCAGGCTATTTATGGTTTCCCCTATGTCGGGTATGGGGAACCTGTCTGACACACTGTGTCTATTCACCTGTCTATAATCCACGCATATTCTTAATTTGCCCGCTTCCTTCTTGGGTACTACCAATAGGGGTGATGAGAAAGGTGAAACAGAAGGTTCAATCAATCCTTCTTTCAACTGACTCTTAGTCCAGTCCTTTATTCCTTCTTGATACACTCGTGGTTGCTTGTACTGTTGTGTATATAGCACCTTGGGGCAGTCTGGCTCCAATTCTAACTTGAACTCATACCCAGGGTATTTCCCGATTGGGTCATCTGCCAATCCCACGATATCTCTGTTCTTCATCAAGAAGCTTATCATTCTTTCTAATTCCTCTCTGTTTCTCAGAACGCTGCCTTTCTTGCTTGTCTTTGTCAATATTGCTCGATAGGTCTCATATAACTGCTTAGGGGTCAATCCTAGAGACTTAGTGGGGATATCATTTTGAGGCCCCATCTTCCTGGCCTTTTCTCTACCTGCGTCATGTATTTTCTTCATCAACGTTTCTCTGGTAGCGTTGATGACTTCAGGCTCACCTATATTCTCTTCTTTCTTTCTTACACATTTTCGATGCATATTTTGCATGTTATTTCATATGCATCTGTGAGTTTTGCACTGAATTTAGAGGTAATTCTTCTACCTCAAAGACTCGGGTAATTCTCTCTCCCTTTCCTAACTTTAATAGCATTGAGTCCTAAATTCAGTACTTCTACCAATATTTTTCCCTTCTTTACTGGAGATAGAGCACTTCGGATGAAAGATGCATCCATCCTCCCTCAAGTCACTATTAGCCTCAGTTACCATTAATTGACCTTCGCGAGGGGAATGATTACCTCCTTGGCTACACAAGGTAACCTCGAACAAGTTCCTACTACTTGAAGGTATTTCCCTGGTCTGTTCTATGGTAGCTATAAAGCTGGGTTCTTTTTCTTCTATGAGTTGTGTGTCATGATCGGGTGTAGGAGTTGTATGGTCGGGTATTTTATCGTCATTTTCGGTGATTTTCTCACTTTCAGAGCTCAGTGAGAACTCTTGCGCTTTTACTCTCCCATTTGGGCTACGCAACTCTTTGCTTTCCACTGCTTTGCTGCTTGCTGTGCTTTTATGCTGTGCTCACTTTTTGACTGCTGTGCATTTCAACTGCTGTGCTTTCTAGAATGCTATGCTCATTCTTTTAGAATTTTTCTTCTGCGAGTTTACCACCTCGATCGGTGTACGCTGTACATTTGAGTGAGCGCTATGCTCATTCTCATCCTGGATATTTTCATTTTCACGCAACTTCTCCCAACGCGGGTAAGATTTATTTTCACGCGGCTCCTGCCCCGGGTATAATTTATTATCACGCGGCTCCTGCCCCGGGTATCCATTGAGACTTACTTGTGCTGGTAGATCTCTCTTACCATTACACATTAACTGCTCAGTACACATAACTTCAGCAATTTTCCGGCTGCTTCCATGCCTTTCTTCCGATCTTAGCCACTTCTTTTCGTTGGGACTTAAGCTATTTTGCTGCCCTCGAAGCTTTACGCTACGGGCATTTGCATGGGTATCATATATAATGGACTGCTCACTCTCAAGACTTAGGTCCTTTAATTTTTCTATGAGGGATTCTACCTCATCATATTCATCAGACTTATGCATTTCACTCGATTTTCGCTGCGCTTTTCCCTTTTTAAGACTCAGGCTTACGGGCACATGGCTGACAAGGCTTAGGCTGCGCACTTGCGTCTTAGGCTGCTTGCATTCAAGCTCAGAGGTGATCCCTAGCGGCTTTTCTGGGTTACATTTGCGACTTAGGCTCCGGCATTCTGCATGTCTGGCATTATTTTTACATTTAATTTCATCCTCTGAAAGTGAGGCCTTTGACTGCGCTGCAGGGGTTAATGGCATTGACATCAGTTCGTTTACCTTCACCTCCCAACTATCGCGACTTAGGTCATATTGGTCATCCTCATCTTTCATGAGCTCATATGTGTCTTCATATGATCCCCAATATGGGTTGCCTCCGAATTTCGGAAGATTTACTGGTTCGAATCCTGGAGGTGACATGACTATGTCTTTCTCCTTAGGTTTCGGTCTCTCCTCACAATGTTCCAATTTTAAGGAACCGGTGCCCTCTTCTACATCTTCCTCGATGCATGGCTTGTGAGTCAATTTTAGCTCAATTTCAGGAGCAAATGGATTTATAGTCGGTATCCGACTCTTTTGTCGGCTATAATATAATCTATTATGTGCGAAATCAAGCACTAAGGGTAGTTCCGAGAGGCTGTCGCATCCCAACAAAACATTGCCTCGGAAACTGCAATCGTCACCTACTATTAAAGCATTAATAGTATGGTACATATTTATATATTTTCACATTTATGGCTACTCTGCCATATACTGATATTTTTCCATTAGTTATGGATCTTAAGCTAACATGTGCCTTATGTACTTTGAACTGGCAATCATGTTTCAGCTCCTCATATCTATTTCTTTTTAAAAGGGTTATGGAAGACCCTAAATCTGTAAAACAGGATTCTGGGTGTAGCCCCCTATTCCCTATTATTTCCAAAGGAATATAATAACCTGACACTCTATATCTTTCTCTTAATTTGCCTTCTTGGCCACTGAACTCATCAGTGCCATGTGTTTCATGGTACTTTGCCTTGAAGGTGCGAGTGTCTTGTTTGGGGGACCCTCTAACTTTTATCATACCCATGAGATGGGTTTCTTTTGAGGCAGGCCTAAAAAAGAATCTCTTTTTCTGGCCCCTTTATATGTCTCATCTATTTTGTGGACATTATCCTCATTTTCACTTTCGTCCGGCTCTTCATCACAATATAATGTGTCTTCCGGGTCCGAACTTTCCTCCTCGTCTGAGGGATATTCTATTGGCCATCTCCACTCTCTCTGTTCCCACATGTCTTCTCGACTGGGTTTGTCGGTGACCTCATTCACCTTGTGCTTTCTGTTGAGTGGAGGTTTTGGTGAGTATGGTCTTTCCCTTCTTTCTTTTGGGTATGACCTTTCCTTTCCTGCTGCAGGAAACCTGATTGGAGAGATGCTATTAGAGCGACGTTTTTCGTCTTCTCCAGCTTCTTCTCTCTCCTTTTGGTATCCATATTTTATGTTAGGCCTGGACCCCTGGCCTCTCTTTTTGTCAGGAATATTCCATCTGACATAACCTCTCCTTTGAGGAGACGTGGATCTTCTCTCACGTTCCTCGGAGTCACGTCGTCTTGGTGGCCCTTTACTTAGATCTCTACCCCTTACGTAGCCTCTTTCCCTACTACTATTTCTCGATGTCCTATTGCCCCTATTCCAGCTTGGGCCCCTAGTTCTCTGTTGGCGATTTTCATAATTATTATATTTACTGTAGCTAGGATATGATTGCATATAAGGTCGATCCCATATATTATCTCTCCTAGTTCTCCTATCATATTCATCTTCCCTTTCCTCTCGTGCATCTACAGCACTGACTTTGTCTAACACAGGCCTATGCATGCCGAATTTCTCAGTCAACTCAGCTACTAATTCTGTGACAGTTTTGGTCACTGACATGGCCTTGTTCAACTCTATTTTCATGGCCCTGTTTGGCAATTTACTATATAGTATCGCCATCAGGAAGATCTTCTGACCTTCGGGCGAGTATGTGGCTTTATATCTACCCTCTACTTCCTCTAAGAAGTTGTTGAGGTACCCTAAAGATTGATTTATATGTGTGGAGATTGAGGTGCTTTTATTCCATTGCAACCTCAGCAACTCCTCAAACTGATCAAAAACTCTTGTTGAGCTCGCAGGTGCCAAATTGTTCAGAAGGGCTTTCTTGAACTCCGCAAAGCTCTGTGCATTGCACAATTCCAAACAATTCTCCAATACGATTCTGGCAGTGGAAGTTTCCTTCGGCGATATATTGCAACTTGCGATTGCGATTTTTTCTTGGTCTCCAGTTATCCCTTCAGCGTCAAAACTCCTCTCTAGCAGTTTTAACCATAAATGCACGCTGGGTCCGGTGGTTTCAGATCCGGGCCCCTCCAATAAGGGAATTTTGTTTTGGAATAAAACAGGCGCTGCAAGTTGAAAGCACTTGTTCCTGCTCCAACATTGCTATCATCACCAGTGTTGTTGCCTGTATTACTCATGTTGTCTGTTTGTGTTTGTGTATGTTGCGTAATATTGTGTGACACGTTCGGTGTCGATGGAGGGCTTAGAATCTGCTCCGTGATTCTAACTTATGGTCTCCCTCTTTCTTCCTCTTACTATTTTTACTTTTCTCCCTAATTTTTCGCTGTTTTAATTTGATTGACTAACTCACGCGCTGTACTGCTATTTTATAGCCAATATACATACATATAGTGATGTCACCACAATAGGAACTTAATTCCTATATATATATATATATATATATATATATATATATATATATATATATATATTTTATTTTATGTTGCTTAAAACTAAAATTTTACGTCAGAGTGTGTGTGTGTGCACACACAGAAATATTTAAAATTCTCGTTGATAAGCGTTGCTCCACTAATTTCTCAACAAAAGTGTGTCACTGTTTCATACAATTCGCGAGCAAAACGAATGAATTTGTCAGTAACAAATTGCGACGAAAATGTCGGAATCTGTGAAAATTTGCAGTATAGGCTTTTGTTGGTGAAATTGTAGGCGTTTTTTGTGTTGGTCTGTTTAAGATTGTTGTTTTCTGTTGTAAAGAGAATCAACAATTTGAGTTCTTGTATCTTATGACGGATGTGACGTCAATTGGTCACTATATGTTTTGAGCAGAGTTTCGAAAACAGTTCTCAGCTTCAGAAGAGATAATGTATATCCGGTATTGATATTTAGTCAATAACAAATATGGCTGAAGCCGTGTCTGTGTGTGTGTGAGTCAAGCAAAACCGGCTTTTTATCGGCTGTTGATGCTTGTTAGCACACAAATGTATGTACAGACAATTTTAATTGTAATTGTTTGGAGAAAGTTGTAAGAGAAGAAAAGATTGTACACTGTATTTCGTGCTTCCTTTTATACAGATATTACATTCAACAAGCACGATGGTGCTTCTCTGGGAAACAAACACTTTTCGATTCTTTCGTTAAATTTTACGCAAAGAACAAGTATCAACAAATACATACAAACAAATGACAAAATGAATGTTACTGCTAACAGATCGTTATACATCTGTGATAGACCAATTTTTCGCACAGAAATTCCTTCTTTTATGCTTTCATTCAGCTTGCATACAATCAAATCTTTATCAATTAGTTAATTAGCTGGCCAAACAAATTGGTTGATTGAGTTGTTCTACCTGACTCTAATGGTTGGAATTGGAATATGATATCATTTAAAGAAAATTTATATACAAATTTTCTATAATCTTTCTACCTAGGGAAATTTGGTTTTTCACTTGGGAATAAAATGCAATATAGCACTGTATGCTATCCTACCTACTACTATATATATATATATATATATATATATATATATATATATATATATATATATATATATATATATATATATATATATTATATATATTTATTTTTTTTTTTTTTTTTATTTTTTTTATATTATTATATATATATATATATATTATATATATATATCGCCTTTGTTTATTTCTATTTATAATCACCTTCCACAAAGAACTGGGTTACACAATGGATTTTTGGGGTGAAGTCGGCCTCGTTCCTTCGCACAGTCACTGGGGGAATGAAAAGTCTCTTTGTAGACCTGGAACTTCTCTCAAGGAAGACGGTCTACGCGACTGAAGTTCTGGTAGTTTATCGACCCTGGATGACGCAATACCTCGACGTAGCTTCTTCCTCAGTGCGATCACATGCGACGGCGAATTATCGGAACCTCTTCTTATGGCGAGTTCCGACCCTTCAACGTCAGGAATGTTTCTTATAACGAATTCCTGGGACATCCGATTTTTGGAATTCTCTTCGATAACAAATTCCAAATTCCTTCTTCTTTCTTCACTTCGGGAAATGCGTTCGGCTATCTGGGGTTTCGGAGATGCTGGGCTCTTCTGACGACGACGTTTTTATTTATTTTTAAAATTTTGTTATTTACTTCGCTACGCTATTTCTTCTATAATTTTAGCGTTTTAGCGGTTATTTCTTTTTCTGTGGACTTCTCAGGCGTTTCTTCTTTGATTCTGCCTGCTTCTTTTTCTGAATTGGCTTCTGAAAAATACTGAATCAGTCCTGTAAGGAGGGCGCCAAATTACTGTGGCGGGGGAATCCCTTGTATGCTACCCTTGCGTTCCTTTACACGCAACTTTTCTTACAACTCGACCTGACGAATGATTTTCCTGATGGATTTTTTTATATATATGTATTTTCTGCTAACGGTATCGGTTCTTTCCTTTTTAATGGTCGATCCAGTAGCACTACAAGCACCACCACAATTTAATAGTATAAGATACAACCTTCGTCGGGATTAATATCGTTAAACGTAGACCACCAGGTTGGGGCTTCTAGGAATAATTTAGAACAATTGGATTTCCTTTATAGTTTATTTATTTGTCAAATGAATAGCTCGGCCCACGGTATCTAAATGGCTAAGTTAAACTACTACTGAAACTACTATTGAAAACTACTATTGAAAACTACTAAAAGCTACTAAAAACTACTACAAAAAGCTACAAAAAGCTACGCCGAGATATTACGTCTATTTTCTGAAAATAATTAAAAGAATATATATATATTTATATATATATAAATATATATATATTGTACAGTTTTTAATTATAATATTCACAAATATATATATATATATATATATATATACTTGGGAATAGTGCTAATTTGTTTTTCTGTTTTAGTTATAAAATTTTTACTTGTTAAAATTTAATGTATTAGAAGATTTTGTAAATCATTTTGAAGGTCCTGTAAATCATTGAGGATGATTTACATAATGCTAAACAGCGAAGCAGTAAAGCAACCGGCTACTTTGGAGCTCATCGCATAGTGCGAATGGAGGTCCATTTCAATCTTAAGCCAGGCTTGTAATGTTCGGGGGGCGTCCATATGGGCGTATTTATATAGTCCCTATATGACGTCAATTAGTACAAGCGGTGGGCGATGTATCCTTTATAGATAACTAAGTTTCAATAACAACTTGCCCCACCTTTAGTAATACTACTAAGAGTAATGACAATGATAATAATAATTGATAGAATAATTATAATATGAAGTATTATAATTATTAATAATACAGTAGAATAATTATAATAAGAAGTATTATAATTATTATGTCCTTCTTGAAAAGATTTACAAAAGATTCATGTTAAATATAAAGCAAATTGCATATTGCAAAAATCCGGCTATATATATATATATATATATATATATATATATATATATATATATATATATATATATATATATATATATATATATATATATATATATATATATATTTATATATATTATTGAACGGACGAATAGTTTTCCTTGTGGGTTTTTTCTAATGTAATTGACCTAACGGCAAGAGTTACTGTATATGGAGTTTCAATACAGTAGCGCTGCAGGTACCTTCACTTGATTTGTACAGGATAGCAAGATTCGTCTTTCTTACTATCTCTAATAAATAACCACAAGGTTGTGGGCTTGAAGGAATAATGTAGAGGCAATGAATTTTCCTCAACAGTTTATTTTCACAGTAAAAATGTTGCTTTGCCCACGTACTAACTAGCTAAAATAGTTATTATTCAGATAATTGATAGTTTACGATTTTTAGATTGTTAATACAAGAATTAGCTTTAAGAGCATTAATTTAAAATGTTATTCAGATCCTTACATTCAGATCTTAAGATTAAGATTGTTATTAATATTTTACAGCTCCCACTAAAGAGCTACGTCTAAATATTACGTCAATTATTCTGTAATAAAGATATAATAGTATATATATATATATATATATATATATATATATATATATATATATATATATATATATATATATATATATATATATATATATATATATATATATATATATATATATATATATATATATATATATATATATATATATATATATATATATATATATATATATATATATATATATATATATATATATATATATATATATATATATATATATGTCGCGTGCGTTCCACCCTATGTACTAATCCAAGGGTCTTTAGGCCTTGCTTTTCTTCACAGTTCAATTACTAGGTCAGGACGCACAGAATTACCTCTGTGGATTTTCTTGTTATATATGTTGATTCACAACGGTACAAGGTTCTTCTAGTGGAATATATATAGGACCTAGTGTTAGCACCATAGGCGACACGACATTTATTAGGTAATCAAGACAACAGATGCGTCCTTCTGTTGTCCCCAATTTTGTTGACCACAGGGGTTGGATCCTGTCTTCTTTGTGGGTTAAAAGGTATAATTGATAAATAAACTTCGTTTTATATTTATTGATTATTTTAGTTATTTTATGCGAACCCACTTTCCTGGCTAATATTTTAAATCAATATTAATTTTATTATCAAAATTAAATAAAAGTCAAATCATAAATAATGACAAAGACAAAACCAAGACAAAATCCTAAGAAAACTACCCTAGAAAACCGCGTCTGTTTTGTCTTTATATTGCTGAAATAATAATAAAGAAACATTGTATATATATATCTATATATATATATAAATATATATATACATACAAATTTATGTATGTATTAATTCGCAATATATATATATATATATATATATATATATATATATATATATATATATATATATATATATATATATATATATATATATATATATATATATATATTTGAGAATTTCTATGTTTTCGTTTTATCAATTTAAGTTGATTTCTCAACTTATAATTTTGTTTTAAAGATTGGTGACTGATATTATTCTAAATTATTTTAATATTATAATAGTCTTTAAACCGACGGCTTTTTAAGAAAGTTGCCGGTGTTTTCTGGATCACTTTAGTGCAAACAAAGTAGCACAGTGTCCTCTGGTCGAATGTGGGCCCGGAGCGCGCTCTCCCCTTTATATGTCGTCCCCATTGACGTCATTCGGGCGTTGGTAGCGCCTTGCCGGCGGGAAGCCCATCCTGTTTCTATTGCACAAGACAAGCGAAACTTTCTTGTAAACATCTTCGTAATATGATATTAATAATAATAATAAATAGTCTTGGTAGTGACGATTACTGTTATAACTATTGCACTGTATGAGTAATAATAATAACAATAATAATTATTGTTATAACTGAAAGCACTGTCTATATAATATAATGATAACAATAATGATTATTGTTATAACTGTTGCACTGTCTAAATATTAATATTAATAATAGTAACAGTAATTGTTATCACTGTTGCACTGTCTGAATTATAATAATAATAATAATAATAATAATAAATAATTATTATAATAATAATTACAAAAAATTTAATGTTATTATTATTATTATTTTCTTTTCACAATATTTAATCCTTATGTAAAGGCACTCTCTTCGTCACTACCAACTACACGAAGTATTTAACTATGAATGTTTGTTTATGCGCTTGTCTCTCGACTACAAAATAAACAAAAGAATTAACAAAGATTATGAAATGAATAATATACTAAGTTTCAGTTCACCAAGCTTTCATCTATATATAAAGTAATACATAGTAATACATGTACGTGTGTATGCTACTTTATAGAATGCCCCCTCTCCTCCTATGAAAATGCGGAGCATTAATGGTTCAACGAAAACATATAAGTTGACATCAAAATAAAAATCATTGCAAATTAAAAATTCAAAAAAAAAATAAAATCAAATAAAATGTAAATAATGTAAATAATCCTAACTGTCCTGCAAATACATTCTAAGTGGGTAACGCCAGAATAATACAAACAAAATCAAAAAAAAACACAATACATAGTAAATCCAATCAATCAATGTAAATCAATCATAAAACATCAAATGTTAAAACTCAATCAAAGTAATATAAATTACATTAAACATTTCTGTGAACCCATTTCTTTTGCTGGCTCACAAAAAAATCAAAAAGACATAATACTAATAATAATAAAATTCAAAACCGATAAAACATGCAATATAATATGTTTATATTAATAATAAAATTAGTTAAACATGTAAATACGTTCCTATGATAACAACATAACCCAATATATGTCTTCAATATATGTGGTTATGATGTGGCTAAAGAAACATCATAATCATCCTAATAATAATAATAACAATAGTGAAATAATACTAAAGAAATTCCAAAGCAAGCGGTTCATGTATGCATTTATGAATAAATGCATAAATGACATCATTATTCCAAAAATAGAATCAGATATGGATAAATATGCATCAAATAATAAATTTATTTATATATACATATACTGAACCAACAGCTGGTCAGCTGGGTGTGTGTGTAAAATACCACACAAGCCAAATATACACGCAAAGAAATCATATGTTTAGCATGTAATCAATATCCGGTGTCATTACAATTCAGTTACTTGCTTTCGCTCTCCGTATCATTCTCGTCTTTCATAATGATAATAATAATAATAATAAATTAATAAATTGATAACATGATGGTAAGTATGATAATACTAATAATAATAAGAATATTCCAGTAATAATGACATTAATACATATAATACTCAATAATAAAAGTAATAAGCATAATAGAATAATAATATATATATAACTATATATACTTTTAAACAATTATAATCGATCAATCCATCACGTTAGTTCAACACATACTTACGCCTATAACATTGCATACAAGTTAAAATAAAATAGAATTTTACTTAAAGTTTCTATTCTTTGGGATGTGAGCGTGTGTGTGTTTCTACATTATGCGATTAGTCAAGTAAGAGATGATAATGAAAATGTGTGTATGTGTTATTATCAAGAGTAAATTGAGTGTCTGTAAGTGTAGACTGTTAGTCATGATAATAGCGTCATAGCGGGGAATACCTTCTCTAATTCATTCATTCAGCAGCGGATGTAGATAAATAAAATATTTGAGCTTGAATTCTTAACGAAAGAAATAATAAGAAATATAACGATAATTATATATAGTATATATATTTTCTGATAATAATAATAATAAAAATCAAAGTTAATGAAATATAATGACATATATATCAAAATGTAGGTGAAAGTGTTTCTGGAATCATTATTGTAATTAAAATAAAAACTGATAAATGAATTAAAAGTTATTGATGAGAATATGAAATTAGTTTTTGATATTAGGTATTATTGTTATAATTTTATTCCTCCTCCACCAAACCATGGTGATAATGCCTGGTACGATGATTATCCGCGTGTTCAATGGTATATCTATTTCCGGCCCATGTGAGTGACCATATTACCGAGTAAGTGGGGTCTAGTGCATACCTCACCGCTTTCTTATCCAGAAGGGTGACTCCTACCATTACTTTACCTATATTTTCTCTTAGCACTATGTCAATCCACTCGAACTGTCGTCTTGCTACCCACTCCTGTAATAGCAACATCACGGGTGGTGCTTCCGTAGGCCTCAGCGCTAGTTGTACAGGTGTTCTAATCTCTGGGCATATCATATCCAAAACCAGTCTACTTATCCTAAAACACTTGTTCTCCCAACTTCGTATGCAAACCTTACTGTATAATTCTCTTATTGCCATAGTTGTCTTCTGTTTCATGAATACCTCTATAGCCTCATATATCAACTCATTCTCCTCATGAGTGTCGATATATAGCTTTAATAACTTGTACAACACAAACCTCGCATCAACTATATTATCTTCCCCATTATAAAAATCTCTCATCCTCTTACAAAACCAATTAATTACTAATGGGAAATTAATCGGGTATTCCTCTTCCTGTTCCATCCTCTTAACTATATGTTTGATGATACTGTAAGTACTCTGTAAGTGTGGGAATAAAAACCTGCATTCTGACGTCAGCAATGCTCTATTCCTCCACAACAGCAAAATCTTAACTAACCCTAATTTGTCTTGGTGCTTTGCATGCTTGTATGCCTAATCTCTTGCACCCTAGAGACAAATTCATTATCAAGAACCTGTATGTATCATCGAAGGTCTCTGTCGGTTCCATCTGGAACGACAATTCCATCCTTCCTGCTCTGTCCAACAGAGTTATATAAACTTCAGTAAGCGACATCCAGGCCTTTCTTTCATACAGATGTTCGCATATTGTTTGTACCTTTATTGCGACTCCGTCTCTCACGTAATCACGGATTCCTTCTGCCCAAGAATCATACAATACAAATGGGGTAAACCACTCTATGTTTTTATTAATGGTTTCTGCGCTGGCTGTGTATACCATCATTTTTCGCGTCACGGCTGACATTTTTATATTGCCTTTGGCATTGTAACAGCTGGCATCTAATAAGTTTAGCAAAGTGTCACCAACGGTTTGGTACAGTCTATGTTGTTTGTTAATTATGAATCTCAGTGTGTTCTGGAAAATCATATTCAATTGTAGGATATTTCTGGTCAGTAACTTTTTCATTTTCTGAGCTTAATGAAAACTTCTTATCATTTTCTGAGCTTAATGATAACTCCTTATTGTCGTTTTCAGAGCGTAACGATAACTCCTTAATGTCGTTTTCAGAGTGTAACGATAACTCTCTACAGTTGTTTTCAGAGTGTAACGATAACTCATTAATTCTGTCACGTGTCACCATCGTAGGTTTTACACACGGGTTATTCTTTTTCTCACGTGGTGCCTCCTCCTGGGGCTCCGGCCACGGGTTACAGTCCTTTTTATCACGTGTTGCGTCTCTGGGACGACTTAGACACGGGTGAATTAAATTTCTTTTATTGAGTCTCATGCCTAGCAACTGTAAGTCTTCCTTACTAGTCACCTTCGGCTGCTCATTCCTATCCTGAAGATTTAGGCTTTTTAATTGCTCTATGAGGGATTCTATCTCATCCTCTCCATCATATTCATGTGTTACGTCCGATCTTTGCTGCGCTTCATTTGCGAGTCCTATGCTTACGGTTGTATGTCTTGAGGGACTTGTGCTACGCCCTTGCGGCTTACGCTGCTCCCCAAGCTCAGTGACACCTGGCTGCTCTGTTACGCGACTTACGCTACGGCAGTAATCACTTCTTTTTCCTTCTAACTGCGCTCCGGGGGTTAATGACAGTGGCATTGGTTGGCGTGTCTTCACCTCTCCGTTTTGGCGACTTATGTTGCAAAGGCTAGGAGCTGCTACTATATAAGGCTCTATTCTTTCATCTTTTATAATTTCATATGTATCGATATAGTCGATATTTCTTTCTTTGGGAAGTAGAGCACTTCCAATTTTCATTCTCGAAACCTGGTGGGACTGATATGCCTCGCTTCCCTGGTTTCTTGTCACTTGCGGAGCTCTTGTTTACAGAGTTTTCTCCGCTGAGCAAATATTCTTGCTCTACATTAGGTTTATATGTCAATTCTAGCTCTATCTCATGAGCAAATGGGTTAATCATGGGTATTTGGCTACTACGCCTCGCATGATATATTTTATTGGTTTGGAAGTCTAATACTATGGGTAGTGAGGATAGCACGTCACATGCAATTAGGATATTACCTTTAAAGGTGCATTCATCTCCTACTACTAAGTGCTTGTATATTATGCACATATTTATGCAATCTTATCTCTAATGAGACTCTTCCAAAAACTTCTATTTTACTATTAGTAATTGATCTGAGGCTAACATATGCCTCTTGCAATTTTAAATTGCAGTCTCTTTTTAATTGTTCATATCTCTTCCTCTTTAAAACGGTTATCGAAGATCCTGTATCGAGGAACGCAACTTCTGGGTGAAGTTCTGTGTTTCCGAGTATTTGTAAAGACAAATAATATCCTGCCACCCTCATATCTTGTCTTCGAACTTCTTCTTTCATGGATCACTTGGGTCCCAAGTGTCGCATGTCTTACTGTGTTTAAGATATGGGTGTTGGATGCCTTTTTCATTCTTATCATCCCCTCTTTGGGATGTCCTTGTTGATGAGGTCTAAAAAAGCAATTCGATTGGCTTCTTCTCTTTCCTCATCACTACTGTAATCATTATTATAAGGTGGTTCTTCTGGACTCCGACTCTTCGTCAGTAGCATATATGACTAGGCCACCTCCATTCATGTGGTTCCCATTTGTCTTCCACATGTGGTTGGTCATTTACTTTATTGACCTTATGCTTATTTCAGCCCAAGTCTTCTTCCTTACTACTGGTGAAGTTCTTGGTGTATTCATTATTCTCCTTGGAGATGGAGATCTAGTCAGGTTTTCATACCTATCACCTGATGGATATTCGTGGGCGACGTCTTCCGTCGTCCCTACTACTATCCCTACTACGTATTGGTTCCCATATTTATTATTCAGGCCTGGGACCTTGGTGTATGCCCAATGGCTTGACACTGAAAGGCCTATTGTCAGGTAAATTCCATCTGACATTATTTCTCCTTTGAGGAGAGGTGGATCTCTTGCCACGCTCCTCAGAATACTCTCTTCTCCATTGACCCCTATAATCTCTGCCCCTATTATAGTCTACTATTATATTTAATGCCTGGATCCCTATTTTCCTTATCGACGCTTTCATCCCTCCAGGTGATGTTCCTGTATGTCCCCCTGGTCTGTGGTCTTGACCTTTGACCTCTCTGTCGGTATCTACCATACCTTTCATATGTTGCTTCGTCAG
>SEYY01006605.1:7500-15000 GCA_009176605.1 Armadillidium nasatum | reverse complement strand
CAAAAGCTTCTTTTAAACTATAAAGCAAACTGTAAAATCCAGCTTTATATATATATATATATATATATATATATATATATATATATATATATATATATATATATATTATATATTATATATATAAAACAAACTTAAGTTCATTAAATAACTGAAATTTAATTAAATTCATTTTTTTTTTTTTTTTTTATTAATTTTACTTATTTTTTTTTTTTGTTACTTTAATAAATTGATAATTTGAGTTTTTTAATCTTTGTACTTGTAAATTTATTATTATTATTATTATTATTATTATTATTATTATTATTATTATTATTATTATTATTATTATTATTATTATTATTATTATTATTATTATTAATATTATTTTTATTTTTTTATTATTATTATTATCATTGCATATTTTGTTAGGTTTAAGAAGAAGAAGAGGAAGAAAATTGCTATTCGTAGATCAACAGTGGAGAGACGTGGTTTGGAAGGAGTTTTTAGAAGAAGAGGGAGCTTATTATTTTATTTACATGTATTATATGTTTATATATCTTATTTCAGGTTAACAGGTTAAATAAAAAGGTGTTGGTTTAAAAAAAAAGAGAATAAAGTAAAGGGTCATAGTTTTCTCCCTTTAAGTTTAATTTTTGATAAGGTGTTTTGATAAAGAAAAATAATATATTAATAATATAACTATAAGTTATAGAGTATAAAACTCAAAAAGAAAAAGGATAATTTTCGTTTGAAGAAATTACTAATTCCAGGCATATTGGATAGCAGGGGTGGCATTTTTCTCATTGCAGGATCTGGGTTTCTATATCTCTGGGCTCTCAGTATTATAGTTGTCCTTGGGGCTTTGATGGGAATTAGGCTAGACTCTCTTGTCTGGTGTTTGAATTAGTCATAAGGCAACAACATCAGGAGCCGTGAATAAAACAACAAGGTAAGATAAGTAAAACTCTGTATCACTCTAGCCTATTAATTATTCAATCATCATCCTTATTATTATTATTATTTTGCACATTTTATGAAACATATATATATATATATATATATATATATATATATATATATATATATATATATATATATATATATATATATATATATATATATATATGCTTCGATTGAAACGTGGTAGTTAAAGGAGAATTTGTTACTAAAAGCTTTGTTTTATTTTAATCTTTATTTCCTTAACATCTAGTTACAAAACATAATAAAGGGAAGGATCTTTCGATTATCTAAATTAATACAAAGCACCGTAACTCTCCGTTCCCTTTTTCTAATCCTTTGTGAGATCTATTGTTTCTTATAATTCACTATTAACAGTTATATGGTAATTAAATTGATGGTTTAATCGTTCAACTTGCCACCACAGTCAAGCGACCCGTGGCGGCTATGTCGTAAGCTGAACTGAAGCCTTCTCTCCCCTCAAATCCCTCCTTGAGTGCCAAAATTCCACTCAAAGAGAGAGCCCTTTTTCATTGGCTGATTCAAATGGCACCATTACTTCAACTCCAATAACATTTGTTATCTTATTTAAAGAACCTTATTAAATTAACTAATGAATAGCAAACATTAAGGGTTGTAACAAAGCGTCAGTTTCTACAATGAGCCATTATTATATAACCAATTATTAGGCAAAAAGGAGAGAATGCCGAAGCTATTACAGATGTTGTTTTGGGCAAATGGGGGGAGGGGAAAAGGAGGTACAATACCGTTACAACATATATATATATATATATATATATATATATATATATATATATATATATATATATATATATATATATATATATATATATATATATATATATATATATATATATATATATATATATATATATATATATATATATATATATATATATATATATATATATATATATATATATATATATATATATATATATATATATATATATATATATATATGCTGTATAATGTATATCAGAACCAAATTAAATGTCGATATGCCTACGTACACACCGTTTATTGAAATTAAAAGAGTTGGTGAAAATATAAACGTAAATTGGTGATTGTTTTTAGGAGTTAATATTTCAAACTGTGTCCCTCATCCCATGAGTTACCCAGTCATCACTTGGGAGTTGACGGCCTCCTGTGACAGTGTTGATACCCTGAAGGCTTCCCTTTTTGTTTGCGTTGGCTCATATAAAATAAGAAGTTATGACTACTCAGAAGGATACACTGGAGAAAATGGAGATTTTAAATAAAAATAAAAAAAAATCACTGTATACTTAAAACATTAGGACTGAAACGTGAATTTAGTTCTGTGTATTCATAGTCATGAAAATAAATTGACTTAAATAGTCTACGCATTTTTTATTCAATTAAATCGTGATTTCAGGAAGTTAGGAGAGTCCTTCATTTAAAGAAAAATGCACAGCAAAAAATATAAATTGAAATATATTCATATGATACGTTAGTTAAAACATTTACCAAACACTTCAAAAAATCTTTTGGCATCAATGTACGACGAATCTATTATGTAATTAGTTTGACTTTCTTAGCAACTGTTTCTTAACTTGCTAAAGCATAAGAGCTGCAACTTAATAAAGTGAGAGAGCTGGCACTACTGTAGGTTAACTGCACAGCTACTCCACAGTAGTATATTTCAATTGGCATTAGGATTTTTACCATAGAGGCATCCGAAGTTTGTACCTATTGGATAATTAGTGTTAATTAATAGTGCTTTAAAAGTTAATATGCCGTTGAAAGGGTAATTTGCCGTATTTTACAACAAAAATTGTTAAGAATGTTCAATGGATATAGGCTTACAAAAGGTATCGTATCTGAAATTAGAAAAGTGATATAAGAATAGCATCAACAAACATGTCTAAAGCAATAATAATTGAATTACACTACCAGTTTTGTGATCTAACATCAATAGACATTGACGTACTACGAAACTATTAATACGTGCAAAGTTTACTGGATTATGTGCAAAATATAGCTTAAGTTTTTTAATTATATATATATATATATATATATGCTGAAAAATGTACAGTCGTCAACAGAAGTTCGTTCCTATTAGGCTGGAAATAAATATATAAAATGGAGATCATTTCATAAAAGCTCTATTTTGAATAAAAAGAAAGTAAAAACATTCAGCGGGGCTTAATTGGACTGTGATTTTCTGAACCTGAAATGATCTCCATTTTATATAAATATTTATTTCCAGCTTAATAGGAACGAACTTCCGTTGACGACTGTACATCAGAACCAAATTAAATGTCGATATGCCTACGTACACGCCATTTATTGAAATTAAAAGGGTTTATGAAAATGTGAGGAAGTATGATCCAAATTAAATTTTATTATAGTGGTTTATGTGTAAGTGACAGTGATAGGCGAATCCAAATCCGGATTCGGAGATTTTTTCAAGGATTCGGATTCAGATTTGTGAAATTAGAAAATAATTTTGATTCGGATTTGAGGGTTGTGGGTTTAAGTTCGGATTCGAAAGTTGCCGGATTCGCTCATCACTGGAATAAGTGATGATATAGTGGTTAAATGTAGGGGTATGTCTGATGAGGTGAACAGGGAAAGGATGAGACTGCTTAGAAAGACGTATCATGCCAGCAGATCCCTACAAAGAAAGTTACTATGAAGTGACTTTAGAAAGTTCTGAAGAAAAGTCATAGTAAAAATATTCAAACGGTTTCATTTCAAACATTGGTAGTGTAAGGAAAGTGGCTAAGCAATTATCGTAGAGTGCATACTGTTGTTGTATGTTTTAAATCTATCATCAGGGTTACTTAAGAACATGTTTAAAAGAAGAACAGAAGAAGAAGAAATTTACAAGGATGGAGCAGACTTGGCAAGTTCGACTGGTGGTGTTCACTTGGAAATGACAAATATCAGTTTTTTGGTGAGTTTCGCCATTTTAGATGAAGTTCTGAATGCATTGTCAAATCTAAGTAAAATTCTTTAAAAAGAAACTCCTAAACTTTGATCTCTTCCTCTGCTTATTTCTGGAACAATTAATCATTTAGAAGTAATCGCCAAGTCATATGTTAATTAATGAGAATGAATTTCATAGAAAAATTACGAATCTCGAATTAAGAATGTAAATTTTAACGATACCAAAGCAAACTGTTTAAAAAATGCAAGTGAATATGTAATAAAAATGATACATGAATTGAAGCAACGGCTTAATGATTAAGCTATAAGTTTAATAGAGTTGTGTGCATATTTTGAGAGCTTCAAAGAATTTGTACAGTTGAATGAAAATCAATTAAGGAAAAGGTGACCATCCGTTCCGAATTTTTCGGGACAGTCCCGATTTTTTAAGCCGTATCCCGATTTTTTTAGAGACGGACATTTGTCCCGAATGTTAGATTTGGCAAAAATTATTTATTCAGCCAGACAGTAAAAGAAGGCAGTGGCACACTGCCATACAGCCAGAGGGCGCGGCGCATGTGAGCAGAAGGCAAAAATGTATTTTTTTTTTTTTTTTTTTTGTAGAATGCCCTAACTAAACAACCGTATGACTTGTTTTCGTAAACAACATTCTTATTTTCTTCTTTTTATTAAAAACTCTCCTCTTTTATACATCCCTTAAAACCCTTACTGGCAGTGTATTTGGAGGGGAGGGGGGGGGGCAATGTTCAGAATCGTCCCGAATTTTGGTCAGATAAAAATGTGTCAGATATCAGTTGGATGCTGCGGTGTCAGATATCAATTCTTTCAAATACGTTACCCGCAATAAATTAAACGATACAAGTAAAGAAACTGCTTCCTTTATTTTAAGAGCTGATATTGGATATGAGACCATAAAAAAAAAAAAAAAAAAAAAAAAAAAAAAAAAAAAAAATTGCTGGATGTAGAACGATCATTCCTTACTATGAACAGAATAATGACGAAGCTCAGGAATCGCAAGGAACAAGAAACTTTGCATTCCTGTGTTAAAATTCCCATTGAAGGAGATGAAGAACCAACAAAGGATCAAGTGATCAAGTGATCAACATTTGTTTCAAAAAAGTCAAGACTTATTTAAACAGTAAGTATATATATATATATATATATATATATATATATATATATATATATATATATATATATATATATATATATATATATATATATATATATATATATATATATATATATATATATATATATATATATATATATATATATATATATATATATATATATATATATATATATATATATATATATATATATATATATATATATATATATATATATATATATATAATATATATATATATATATATATATATATATATAATGAAGAGAGAGAATATTCTATAACAAAATGTAATTAATTGTAGGATTTCCCAGGCTATAATAACGCGGCTCTCAAATCCTCAAACTCTGAAATTTATGTAATAATAATAAATGAATAATTTAATTAAATAATAAAAATGATAGACCACATATTTTTTTAAATAATAAATAAGTTAATATAATAAGAAAATATTAAAATTATAATATTTAAGTGTACATAAAAAAAAGAAAAGAAAAATATAGCGTTTTCTAAAAATATTTTGGTAGTTTCTGGAAACGTTTTTTTTTTTTTACGAATAGTCACAACGTGGTCCCAAGTTCAAAACTATAATTCTCAGAGGTATTTTTTCAGTGTGTGTAGAATCACAGGAAATCGTTATAGAATATACCACAGACTAAATACACAAGCTTATAACAGCTGCATTGAATAAATCTGGTAGTAGTTTTTTCTTAATATATCAGTAATTAAATAAATAAAATATCTTCTATATTTTAAAATCAAATTTTTTAAATAGTTATCAGCGAGGTTAATTCCCTTATACAAGACAAGGTAATCAAAGTTAAAAGCACAACACAGCTTTTCATATATATATATATATATATATTATATATATATATATATATATATATATATATATATATATATATATATATATATATATATATATATATATATATATATAAACCACGTGGGTCATCCTCGCGTATCGAGTGGAAATATGGAATAAAATTTATTTTTCCGTTTTTGAATTTTCCATTATTTTGGTAAAGGTGGAGATTTGGGGGAGGGATTATTGTACAAAACGAACCAAATCAGTTCTCCCCCATCCCCATCCCCTCCCAATAATACCATTTCTCTTTTATCAAAATCTGAAACATTTTTATTTAGAGTCGATTCTGGAAGGATGTTTTAAAGATCTCGTGTTCTGTGTTGTTTATTATTTAGTAAAATTAATCAAAGAACAACAAAATTGTTGAATCTTTTTTCAATTGTTTTTCAGAACAATTTCCTCCGAGGAATAATATTTGAAAGGAATTTTGAGTGAAAAAAGCAAGCGACTAAGTTACAGGTATTATATTTTATATTACATATCATATTTTTAATATATTTGTACAGTACGGTTGTTATATTTAATTTATTTATTTATTTATTTAATTATTTATATTTTTGAAAATGTTTATAGCCTCACCAAATTTCTTAATTAAACTCTAGATATGTTAAACAATGTATATATATATATATATATATATATATAATATATATATATATATATATATATATATATATATATATATATATATATATATATATATATATATATATATATATATATATATATATATATATATATATATATATATATATATATATATATATATATATATATATATATATATATATATATATATATATATATATATATATATATATATATATATATATATATATATATATATATATATATATATATATATATATATATATATATATATATATATATATATATATATATATATATATATATATATATATATATATATATATATATATATATATATATATATATATATATATATATATATATATATATATATATATATATATATATATATATATATATATATATATATATATATATATATATATATATATATATATATATATATATATATATATATATATATATATATATATATATATATATATATATATATATATATATATATATATATATATATATATATATATATATATATATATATATATATATATATATATATATATATATATATATATATATATATATATATATATATATATATATATATATATATATATATATATATATATATATATATATATATATATATATATATATATATATATATATATATATATATATATATATATATATATATATATATATATATATATATATATATATATATATATATATATATATATATATATATATATATATATATATATATATATATATATATATATATATATATATATATATATATATATATATATATATATATATATATATATATATATATATATATATATATATATATATATATATATATATATATATATATATATATATATATATATATATATATATATATATATATATATATATATATATATATATATATATATATATATATATATATATATATATACTGTGTGTGTGATCTTTCAATAAAGATTACTAGAAAAGGATATGG
>SEYY01006604.1:57500-62500 GCA_009176605.1 Armadillidium nasatum | reverse complement strand
CCCTTCGAGGAAGGCTCACAGGGTAGCAAGGGCCTAACGGCTACACCGCTGGCTGGCCAGACCTATCGCGGATACCGGATTATTACCCGCCAGTGACGAGCATTTCACTAGCGTACTCATTAACGGCTGAGTGAGCCAGAGCTAGCGTAAATGGGAATGACTCAAATTCCCACGTCCCTGACCGAGCCTCGAACCTCGGTCCTCTCGCGTGCTAAGCGAGCGCTCTGCCAACTGAGCTACGGGACGCGCACTTTATTATTAATATTATATATATATATATATATATATATATATATATATATATATATATATATATATATATATATATATATATATATATATATATATATATATATATATATATATATATATATATATATATATATATATATATATATATATATATATATATATATATATATATATATATATATATATATATATATATATATATATATATATATATATATATATATATATATATTACAGTTCAATGAAATTATTAACATATTAAATGTAATGAAAGTAAAATTAAGATTTTTAGAAATTACATTCTCAAAAAGAACTTCCAAACGTCCCGTGCTAGGAAGAACTCATATGTACCAGATGTTCCATAACTCATATGAACCGAAGCATGAAATAATACATATGCATTGGGTTAAAAATTCATTCTCAGTCTCTTATACTTAAAATATTGTCCTAATTATCTCCAACTCTATTCTTACTTTTCATTAATGATCTTCTCAACTGCACTTCTAACTCTTTTCACTCTTATGCTGATGATTCAACTCTGCATTCTTCTACTCATTTCAAATTTGCTCCCTCTTTTGCTTCTAGAGTTGCTTCTCGTCTTCAACTTTCCGATTCTATTCTTGCCGATCTGGATGGAATTTCCCGGTGGGGTCATAGCAACCTTGTGAAATTCAACTCTTTAAAAACTCAACTTCTTCACATCTCCCTCTCAAAAACACCTCCTAACTTTCCTATCCTCTTCGATGGCTCTCCCGTCTTACCTGTAAATAACATTAACATTCTTGGTCTAAACATAAACAACAAACTGTCTTGGAAACCACATATCACAATGGTTGCTAAAGCGGCCTCTAAGAAGCTGGGAGTTCTGTTCAGATTGCGAGAGTTTTTTTCTTCTAAGCAGTTACTCCAAATATATAAGGGTCTTATTCGCCCTTGTATGGAGTACTGTTCGCACATTTGGGGGGGCTCAGGCTCCTCATCTCTTCTGGATAGGGTTGAGTCAAAAGCTAAAAGATTAATAAACTGTCCCCTACTTTCAAACTCTCTTGACCCTCTATCTCTGCGACGTGACGTTGGCGCGCTATCTCTTTTCTATAGGTATTACAATGGCATGTGCTCGAGGGAATTGGCCTCTCGCATTCCTCCACCGTTGCGTCGTCCTCGTTGCACAAAGGGTGCCCTGCTTTCGCACCAATTTTGTGTGGACGTAGGAAACCCCAGGCTAGCCCGTTGTAGTGCCTCCTTCTTTCCAGCCACCTCTATTCTGTGGAACTCTCTACCATCATCTATTTTTCCTCCTGTATTTAATCTTCCTCTCTTCAAGGCTTCCGTCTGTGCCCACCTGAGGGTTGTACGTTAGGTGTGTGTGTCTAAAGGAATTTTCTCCTTATGTGTGTGCCCCCTCCTTGAAAAGGGCTCTGCCCGTGAGTGGTGGCGTTCTGTAAAAAAAAAAAAAAAAAAAAAAAAAAAAAATAATAATTGTTCGGATAAGTGGTAAAAATGTCAAATTAAAATTTTCAAAAGAGAAAAGACATGTTACTTATTAAAAATGTAGCTTCACGGATTTAATTTCAAAAAAAAAAAAAAAATAACGGAACAAAAATTTTCCCACCGATTTTTTCAGTGCATGTACACCTACTGTCCTACATACCTCTTCCAACATATAAATACATACAGTTTAGTAGATTCGTACATTGAAATAGATAAAATAATCAGATATTGAAAGTCCTGCATTTTTTTCTTCTATTTTTAAAATTAAATTAATTTATACCAGACCTTGGAAATGATAACTCAAGCAATGTTATCGTTTAATAACACTAGATAATATGTTTGACTGAAAAGTCGTATCTATCAAGGTCTAATTTTGAAAATTTGAATTTAGAAGGAAAAAAAGACTCAGCATGTTCAATCATATTTAAACACTTAATCTAGTTTATGACAATCGTACTCTTCGACTTTTCATATTTATAAATATGAAGGTTAATTTAAGTGCATGTACGGGTGCTTTAATTTTTCATTACTAAGTAACATGTATGGCTAAATGCGAAACTAAATTTTTGTACATATTCGTTTCGTTTATTTCCATAAGTAGAAAGGAACGCACTTTTGACCGGTGCCAGATTTGGTCAAACAGTCGCTAAATCTGGCAACCCGTCAGACCTCACGTTCTTTCGTGAGATTATTTGTCAGGCCTATACTCTTTCCTGACCCCTTGAGGAGTGTTCAAGGCCACCGGAGGGTTGTAGTCCCCCTCATGAAGGAGAGTACCCGGTTAATGGGAGTGGTGGCGTTGCCCAGTACTCCATTATTTTTAAACCTCTTTCTTGACCAGTTTTGAGCAATTACTGTTGTTCACGCTTTTTCCTGAGGATATTTTGAAGACGTGCCCACTAAATTGTAGGGTTCAAGGAGTGGTGGGATGCAATCCCTAACCACGATTTTATTATTGATCTCTCAAACTGAGACCACCTCTGTTCCTTTCTAGAGCGTTTTGGAAAACAGATCTTCCCTTTATCATGGTTTCTGTAGGTCGGAGACCTCTCCTGCTTTTTCCTGGAGGGTTTCCTTAAAGTGCACAAAAGTAAGAGACTCAGCAGCCCCATCCGTTTTTGAACGTCAGAGGAACAAAGCTTTAAATGTTAAGACAAACTATTTGCCATAGAATACATCACACGATTTCGTATTTATCGCAGCCACATATTACCTAATGTCTCAAACACTTTAATCAGCAATGCAAATACAAAAACAAATAAATAAATAAAAAAAATAAAAATACCAGCACGGTAATACCATGTCAAGTCCAAATAATTACAATATGACATCAAAAAGCTAGGACATTAAATTTTAACAAAAGAGAGGCTCGAATTCGCGACCATAGAATCTATAAGCAATTACGCCATCCACCTGACCACAAAGATTTTTCTTTGTAAGGAAAATTATCCGTTGAGTGAAACGTATACCGATTTTTCAAATTATTATTTTCTTTTATAATTATAAAATGTGATTTTCTTTTCAGTTAAAAATTTGCATTGAAGTACATAAACATATACCCATGACCCGTTCACACACACACGCACACACACACACACACACACACACACACACACATAAACAAGCATACAAATATATAAAGTACATTACGCATAAGTAAACATACAAACATATACAAACACATATCAAGGAAACGATGTGTATATATGGTAGCATAGATACATGTCGTCCACATAAACGTATATTCGTTCATGTTTAGACACATACGCATATATATATATATATATATATATATATATATATATATATATATATATATATATATATATATTATATATATATATATATATATATATATATATATATATATATATATAGGGAGGATGTAGCACCGTCCAAAACGATCAAACCGCTGAGTGATAGGGTGGGCTAGACCATTCAGTTTCACTCCGTTGCCCTTTGGTTCGTTCCTTTTCGAGTTTCACCTTTTCAGAGGGTATCTAGTGTACTCTCGTCTCATACTGGAGTATCTTTGCTCCAACATCCCCTTCCCCTCTCTTCACATGTTCCCACAAATTTACAAGAGCTTACTCGTACATTACCTTTAAAAAAAAATAAAAAGCAAACTGGCGAAACAAAAAGCTGCTTCGGAGATGCTTGGAAGGGTGGCATCCAAAGAATGCCCCTCATCCACCCTTTCCCCCATGACCACTTGGGAATTGGTGGCCTCCGATGATGGGGTTGGTGCTACCAAGACCTCTATGCCGACTTGCCCTAGTGCAAGATCTTCTTTTCTCATTAATTTCTGCAACATTCGCGGTCACATGTTTCATTTCCACCTCGTCAAACACCACTTCTGTTCTTCTAAACCTTATCTCTTGTTCTCAACTGAAACTCAAGCGTTTGAGTGCTCTGCCAGAAAACTCTACTCTGTTTCTTTCTACACACTCCATCTTCAATTTTGAGCCAAATGCAGATATTGCGCATAAGTGCGCAACGATGTTATTTGTTCTCGTGTTTTTAATTTTGAGTCTTCTGAATTCTCTACTTTATGGCTTAAACTTTCTTACAACTCTACAACTAAATTTATTTGTTTTGTCTACTTATCTCCTAACTCTACAGACTAACTAAAATTCTTCGACTATCTTAACTTCAAAATAGAATGTATTATTCCTTCTTCTCCTTTCTCAAAAATTATCATTTTAGGTGATTTCAATGTTCACTACTGACAACGGCTTTCATCTAGTTCTCATGATCCAGATGGTGAGCTCACCTACCACTTTTCTATCCAAAACAGCCTAGAATAGTTGGTGCATCTCCCTACCCGTATCCCTGACCACCTTAGTGATGAACCCAACATATTTAATCTTTCTTAACTTCTTATCCTTCTCCTTACACTGTTAAACTCTTTCTTCCTCCGGGTTCATCCGATCACCTTCTTATCTCTGTGTCCTGTCCTGTCTCTTCAAGTCTTCCGCAATAACGGCCCGCCTTCGGCGAGGAGAAATTTCTGGCATTTCGGTACCACTAACTGGCCTGACTTGCGGTTGTACTTTTCTGATTTCCCATGGAATGATTATTGTTATCGTGGGAGAGGGCCTTCGAAGTGCAGAGCGCATAACCGAGGTGACTCTCTCTGGCACGGAGAAGTACATTCCCTAGTTTTTCTTTTCTATGAAACCTAACATGCCTTGGTTTAACTCCGCCGGTTATCGTGCTATTCACCGCAGGGATGCTGCATTCAGGGACTACCGTCG
>SEYY01006604.1:45000-52500 GCA_009176605.1 Armadillidium nasatum | reverse complement strand
TTCTATGTTTTCATTGTTTGTACCTCTTGGTAGTCTTGTGTGCGAGTTGTCGATAGCATTGAGTGAGTTTACAAGCCAGCGTAGTTTGTAAAGTAGCCGTGTCCTCAATTTTTCAACAGCGAGTAGCTAGTTTACTCGCTGAGGTATATTACGCTGAACGAGTTTACTCGCTGATAGTAAACTCGTTACTTGGTGGATTGTAAACTCGCCCAGTGTAATCGAGCTTTTAAGGCTCCTTTCTTGCTGAGATTGTACAGTCAGATGTTAAAAATTCTTGTTCAAAAAGGCTTTTAAATTCTGAATAGGTAATACAGAGTTTAAAAACTTCACTCATTTGAATGACATTTTTTTTTTTTTTTGGGGGGGGAGGGGGCAATATAAGGTACAAATTTTTTGGTCTACATATTATAATATATATATATATATATATATATATATATATATATATATATATATATATATATATATATATATATATATATATATATATATATATATATATATGGGAGGGATCGGAGAAGGAACTACTGTAGATACATGTTCGTGTGGCATGTATTTTTACAGAGTTAGCACAAATGTAGATTACCTCCTATAGTAGTATCTTTTTTATTTTTGTAGGAAATGATGTAAATAATGATTTTTCGTTGGGAGTAATTTGCTAAAAGTTGACGGAAATATTTAAAATAAATATGAAAATAAACCTTGAGTAACATTCTGTCATGTATCGATATTTATATTGATATCGATTTATCTATCAATATGTACTAACCGGAAAATACCAAACTCATCAGTACTAAGTGCGAACCTAAGCTAACCCAATTAATACTCTTAACCTATCTATATCTACTAGATACTAACCCATCAATAGTTGGTAAAATAAGCAACGCTCATAACCTATCACAGATGTACACCTACTGTACTAACTTCATATTTCGATTTATTAGTTAATCGATATGTATGAATATCGATATGTCTCGATATAAGTCAGAAAAAAAATCCTATTGGTATATGTCAGAACACCTCTTAAGGACATGACAGTAATGAAGTAATGAAACTTTGGCAACCATCTGTACTATAACTTTGAAAGTATCCGTCTCGATTTTTATTCTTATTGCCATTATATATATATATATATATATATATATATATATATATATATATATATATATATATATATATATATATATATATATATATATATATATATATATATATATATATATATATATATATATTGCAACCTTTCCCACAGTCTAGGGGTGGTGTCTATCGCAGGCACCATTTAATTCTCACGCTCACCCCTCACCAATCTTTTCCACTCATTCCTATAATCCGTCAGTCGCACACCTTCCTCCCAGGTCATGCCTCTGTCCCTTAACAACTCTTTAACACCACTCATCCAACCTCCTCTCGGTCTCCCCCATATCTCTCACATCCCCATTTCTGATACATCTTTTTTACCATTCTCTCTTCATTCACTCTACAAACATGACCAAACCATCTCGGCACACCCTGTTCAGCTTTTCCAACCAAGCCAAGCTTCTTCAACCACACATCTCCTTTATTCTAGTATTCCTAACTCTATCCCTTCTACTAATACCACAAACCGCCCTCGAACCTTTCATTTCGAAAACTTGTCTTTTCTTCTTTTCCTTGCATTCAATCTCCATACTTCGCTCCCATATTGACCACTGGTATACAACATCCCTGAAACATTCTCACTTTCACTTCTTTCGGCTTCCTTCTTCTATTCCAAATATACCTGAAACCTTAACACCTTCCCTTATTCTATGCCTTTCTTCATCGTCCACACTACCATCCCTCTCTCTAAAAATCACCCCCAGATACTTAAAATAAAATAACCCACTCCAATCTCTCCCTACCCACCTTCATTTGCATTTCAACTCGTCCTCATCCCTCCCTCCTTTCATCCACAACACTACTCTTACCCGCATTCATTCTTAAGCCCAACTCATCGCATCCCTTTACAGACTCATCTACTAATAGCTTCAAACTTCCCTGAGTTCTCGCCAAAAGTACATCATCATCATCATCATACAGTAACACATTCGCATCCCACATACCTTGTTCATCTCTCATTCTCACCCCTCTCCTTATTATATCCATCTTTTCACTTAATCAAAAAATAAATTAAAAATCCCCGGAGACATTACACAACCCTTCCTCAACCCATTAATTACATCAAAGAACTCGTCTCCATTCTATTTACCCTCACACACGCTCTTCTATTCCTGTACAATGCTCTAATACTTTCTCTCACCCTCTCGTCAGTTCCCACAGTTTACTTCTGTCTACCCTATCGTAAGCTTTCTCTAGATCCATAAAACACATGAACACATCCTTCTTTTTACCCTATTTTTTCTTCAATCATTCTTAGAGTAAAACCCTGATCCATACACCCTCTACCTTCTCTAAAAAAAAACTCTGTTATTAACCCATCCATCCCTATCCTATTCATTAAAATTCTTCCATACACTTTCCCACTACGCTCAATAAACTTATCCCCCTGTAACTTCAACACTCATATTTATCACCCTTTCTTTTATACAAAGGGACCACACAAGCATCTTGCCAATCGTGAAGCACCAAACCCGTTGTCCAACATAAATGAGACAGTCTTGCCAACCATTCTGCCACACTCCTCCCCCCTCCCCCCTTCCAGCAACATCTCTTCACCTACTCCATCCGAACCCGTCGATTTGCCCCTTATTACCTTCCTCAGTGCTTTCTCTATTTTTTTCTAACGAGATTCCCCACTCTCCCACATCCCTCTCCATCGCCTGAGACTCTCTTCTCATCTCTCACATTCAATACTTATTAAAGTACTCCATCCATATTGCCTCAACCTCCCTTTCTTCATGTCTTATATCACTATCTACACCCTCAATCAACCTTCCTTCCGCTTCTCCCTTATACCTTATCCTATTCACTTCCTTCCAAAACATCTTATTCTTTTCTCTAAATCTCTCCACAATTTTATTATCCCATTTTACATATGCTCTTTCTTTCGCCCATCTTACTTCCCTTTTGGCTATCCTCTTTTTTTTTTCTTTATAAGCCTCAAAACCCTCGTAATTTTTTTTAACCTAAATATTTTTCACAGGCTTCCTTTTTATTCTTTACTGCTATGTTCACCTCCTCACACCACCATTTACTTTCTTTTCTTTTACACTTCCCTCCCACCTTCCTCACCCAACATATATTCCTATCACTTTCTATATATATATATATATATATATATATATATATATATATATATATATATATATATATATATATATATATATATATATATATATATATATATATATATATATATATATATATATATATTAGGGTTATGATATATTATATTTGGGATGCACCGAAGCTTCGGTTTTATATCCGGTATGCTGATTAATTCGGCAAATTGCTGAAGCTTCTGCCAAAGTCGGTTAATTAGTATGCACTCAGAATGTCCTAATTGCTTCTGCTTATTCTTAAAATAGATATTCTGAATATGAAAATTTTGAGCACTTACGATGTAAATGAAAAGAATTTTGTAATAAATATGTGTTGACTGAAGTTAAAAAAAAAAGGTTCAAGTAATTAGTAATAACTAATAAGTATATGAAAAGTTGGTCAACTATTAATTAATTGGGAATCATTGTATCAGCTAAATTGTTTTACATATTAAAATTACTTTCCATAGTTGCAGTACATAAACTCTAATTCTTCACCGTGTTCTGGCTTTAATCATCTTCTGGTTGCTTCATATATATTCCCTGTTGTACTGAAAAGACGCTCACTCATTTCTGAAGAGGGTGGGAGCACTGTGGTATTTTTTGGCCAATGAAGACACCTCAATAACTGAGTTTTTTCACTTCGAGCTAGTTAATTGGTAACTTGCCCACCATTTATTTTTAGGGAGCTTGTGGTAGACTTAAGTAGGAATTATGTGGTGAATCAATCCACATTTAGTCATTTATCCTTTTAATAAGAATGACTTTCTATTTCGCGCTATTACACGGAAGAACCAGAATCACTATATAACTGTGCCAGAATATTCTGCATTTGGGTAGGTCTTAGTCATCCGACATCACAACTTTTTGAAATTAGCTGACATTTTTCTAAAATTCGAAACACATACAGCAGAGATTTTTAAGAATATTTTTTAAAAGTTTTCTTTTTGGTAAATTACTATGATATATTTCAGTTACTACTGGCTAATGCATCTAAAATTTTCTCTACCTCTAGCTGTGTTTTATTCCGAAGTTATTTAACTGACTTAGTAAAGTTATATACATGGTGAGTTGCGAGGAACGCATCAAATTCTAGTAGTGTATTCTAGTAGTAGTAGTGTGCTTAAATGTATGACTAAAAAACCGGAAAGTTGGGATACCATTTTCATTTGTTTTCAAATTACAACGTTCTAAAAGTCTAGGTTTAAACAACCAATCAAGTAGACTAGCATATGATAAACAACAAAAAATTATTATTTGTCAACTAGTCAACTGCCAGTAGTGAATTATTGAGCGTGACAGCCGTGATAAAAGTGAAAAGCAACGACACAGATCTTTTCAAATCTGGAACATGGAATATGTTGTTTGTTTATGTATGGTCTTTACAACGGGAATGCAACAACTGAGGTTGATGAGTATGGTCAACGGTTTCCGCATCGTTAAATTCCGGATAAAACATTATTTATCAGAACTTTTAACACATTATTAGAGACCAGTAGACTCCCAGTGCTCACATCACATCTGAACGTTCCCATAGATAAGATGTAAATAATGTATAAGGCATTCTGGATTTAGTGGAACAGACAGACCCCTACAACTAGCTCACGAAGAATTACCGCTAAACTTGAAATTCCTCAAACAAAATTGATTGCACATTACATGAACAGAACTTATATCAACATCACCTACAACCAGGAGATTATGCTAGACGCATTGAATTTTGTTGATGGATAATCGCTAATCGTTATTTGATCTCAATTCATACTTTTTACCGAAGAAGTAATATTCACTCGTAAAGGCTTCGAAAATACCCACAACTCTCATCGATGATGTGACGAAAATACCCACAAAATGGTCGAAATAAATTGTAATCATCGTTTTTCAGTTAACGTGTGGTATGGGATTATTGATAGTCATTTAATTGTTCTTTTCACTATCGAGAATCGTCTAATAGGTGAACATTATTTGAAATTTTTGCAAAATGAGTTACAAGGTTTAGTATAAGATGTTCCTTTAAACATATATATTAAACATATATATGTACTATCAGCAAGAAGGAGCCCATGCACATTTTGCACGCCGGGTCACACAATATTTAAATGAAACTTTTCCAGAACGATGGATTGGTCGAGGTGGTCCTATTAGATGGCCACCGAAGTCTCCAGACCTCACACCATTGGATTTCTGTATATGGGACTGGTTGAAAAATAATGTATACAATAAAATGATGAACAATCGAGGTGCACTAATTCGCCATATTTTGAATGCTGCAGCTCCAATAAAAGAAAAATGACTAGAACTTTAAAGAGCAACAAATGCTATTGACAGACGAGCCATAAAATGTATAGAGATCCATGGTGTACCTTTGAAATTTTTTGATAAATAAATGCACGTTTCAAATAAACTTGTGTTAGACTACTTGATCATACTTAAACCTTTGGAACGATGTAATTCGACAAAAAATGAAAATCAGATTACAACTTTTGGGGTGTTTAGTCATAAATTTATGTAAAATATACTTCACGAGTTTGGTGCATTCCTCCCGACTCACCATATATATATATATATATATATATATATATATATATATATATATATATATATATATATATATATATATATATATATATATATATATATATATATATATATATATATATATATATATATTATATATATATATATATATAGCTTTCTCCAGAAATGTAGTAAAATACATTATATTTTAAAAATACAAAACCCCGATAGACTTCTTTCAGAAGAATAACTCCAATAGAACACTTTCAAGAACAAAGATATTAAAAAATGATATTTCCAATAAATTTTCTCTTCGTTTACTTGGTACGCAATTCTATTACATGATAAAAGCCTCTCACACCCCTTTCACACCCCTCAATAAAACTACACAAATCAGACTAAGAACATTTCTACTCTCATGCCAACACGTCTAACATACTAAACCCATCCATAAAAAAATATAAATCTCTGATCTCAGCATTTATGAACACAACCGCAACACCAATGCTTTTCCCATGGAAATCTTCCACCCACGCTGAAATAAAGTTATCATGTGGCATACAAATAATCCTTTCTAACCTGAGATCAGGTCACAACCCTAACCTCCTCATAAGCAAGCATAGTATTAACAACAGCCTTCAGAAAATGTTCAGTAAACCCGAAATCACGAATATCTCAAAGATTCCAGCAAGGCAATCTCCAAAATGTTTCCCCATTTAGTAGCTTCATATTGAGGTTATTCAAAGCTTTAAAAAAAATTTGAATGTTAAGCTAATGACAAAGTATTGTTTTCTTTAATGAAAGCGTCATTAGTTCTCTTTTTTTCTGATTTAATAGAAACATTTGTACTTCGGAACTTAGTTCAAACAACAGACCTAACCTATTGCCTTTTGACAGTCAACGCACTTCGGTGTGAAAAAGTAAAGTGTTATTTTCGGCCCCAAGATCTGCTCAGAGACTTGAAAAATGTCTGGTATTCAAAGCGCTAGGCTTTACAAAATTTACGGCTTGTATTGCCAATTTCAGAGATTTGTTAAGATCAACTGGTAAAGTTTTAGCTGCCAAAGCCTGTCTGCGGATAACGCAGTGGGTTCCTATTATAGCTGGATTTTTTTACTTTTGCCAACTTGAGAAATCCTGAACGAGAACCAAGCATAACTCGTGCACCATCAGTGCAAATCCCAACAACTCTTTCCCATGAAAGTTCGTGTTCTTCAAAAAATTCACTAATAACACTCATTATATCACAGGTTTTTGGTGTTCTTTTTAAAGCTTTTGAAAACAGCATCTCTTCTTTTAAGCTCCATCTATTAACAAAACGGACAATAAACTTAACTGACAGCACTGGGACAAATCAGTTATTTCATCACATTGAAGAGAAAACAAAAATGGCGAAGCTTTTACTTTACTGATAACCTGTGACTTTATGTTGTTGGCAAGATCTTCAAGCCGACACTTCACTGTATTATAAGAAATGGGAATTTTTGACAACTTTTGCTGGCACTCATCACCGAGCACAATTTTAACAGCAGTCAGCATGCACGGTTTCACAAGTGTTTCGCCGATTGCATGTGCTTTCTTTGCTTTCTCTATGAGGAGGGTCAGTTTATGTGAAGCTTCCAAAACTTTTGCTGTTTCTTCATGATAAGCACCTGTAAAATCAAATTTCATGCGTTTTAATACACAAACTACATTTTGCAACAAAAAATTCCATGGGGTTTTCTTTCAGCTCTGCATTATT
>SEYY01006604.1:35000-40000 GCA_009176605.1 Armadillidium nasatum | reverse complement strand
GAGCGTGAGAGGTGCAATTGTTGGGCACGACGACGAGTTGAAGTGGATGGCTCCTCAGCCACACTATCGCGAACAGCAGCAATATTTTCTGCAGTACGAGCTGTACGAGCATGCACTGGTCTTTTCAAATCTCCTACAGACCCGGTTTGCTCAAATTTTTTCACGATTTTTCCGATTGTACGCACATTTGGACGATTAAATTGACCAAAAAAATCACGAAGTGCACGATATGCATTTTGATTTGAACGCCCATTTTCATAATAAGCCTGAATAACTTTAACACGTTGCTCCATTGTGTATCTTTCCATGGTTCAAATTGAGTAAGTCTGAAATTGAAAAAAGTCAAATGAAATGCAGTAAAAAACTTGACGTTTAGGTGTGGTTCACATTCAACATCGGCCCATACAATTTAACCACCCTTTATATATATATATATATATATATATATATATATATATATATATATATATATATATATATATATATATATATATATATATATATATATATATATATATATATATATATATATATATATATATATATATATATATATATAATTTTTCGGAAATTAGTTATATAAGTATTCACAATACTCCCAAAGCAAATCCCACTACGCCTCCATTGGGGGGACGCCCCTCATAGGTTGAAAACTTCTGTTTAGAGGCTGGGAACCCTATTAACCAGTATTTCTTTTTCTTCTCTTTTCATGTACGATTGCAGGAATTTTCCTTTCTGCAGTCGACACCACCCTGCATCATGCAGGATATATATGGTGTAATATGTAAAAAAAAAAGTAGAACAACGAAAGCTTTTTCTACGCCCAATATACAGTTTTTGCCTGAACGGCACAAAAACAATTGCAACCGAACCAAGGATTTTGAGGAGATAAAGATTTAGCTAGAGTTGAAATGAACTAACTCATTCCACCCCCAATTATATCCCACCCTTTTTGGCGAACACCAAAACTTAGTTAGTGCCAAAGTAAGAAATATTCCAAAGATAGCGTAGAATTAATGTAAAGTTCCTTAGTTAGATAGATTAAAGTGCAAGAATAGGAGAGGAAAGAGCTGCCGGAAAGAAAAGAAAACCTTATATTTAAGAGGTAAAAGATTATGATCAGAACTACCGCTACAAGGAAGAAATGTGTATTTATAGCAAGGACTTCTGGTGAAGAGAACAGGTCAAGATTGTTTATGCATTATTTAGGGTGATCTTGGATTTGTTTAGGTTCCCAAATCAACTTTTCCAGATATTTGAAGATTTATCCTCCTTCCGACTTCGATTAGCATTACAAGAGTCCAGCCATTCAGTCTGATGAACGTTGATTCCCCTAAATACAGAATATCAGCATTTGGATGGAAAGATGTTTATAACAGTTCTTGAGAATTTGTAAGATATTTAAAAATCTGTAAAATTTGTTCCGTAGGGAGAAAAGTAGTAGAGAACCCAAGGTTATCGTAGTAGTAGTAGTAGTAGTAGTAGTAGTAGTAGTAGAAAGACTTCTTTTACTTCACCCATTACTAAAATACAGCCAGCACAGACAAGAGAACATTCACAGAAACAAACACAAGCTCTTCTGAAACTTTCCACTCACTGAAAGTGTAATGAAGTGAGATCGAATCATTTCTGCTGATGACTCCTACGTCCTGTGAGGTTTGACTGAAGTGAACGTTGCAGTGTAACATAAATTATTAATCGGCGATTAATGATAGGATAAGGAATATGAACATTACAAAGAAGTGTTGAGAGTGGATACTGGAGGAAAGAAGACTGAGGGTTGGTGAAAAAATGAGGTGGAAGCTGTCTAGGGAAACAGCTCCCCTGACCTGATTGAGCTGTGAGGAGCAACGCATTTCCAGATTGGAGAAACTGGAGACTTATTCTAATATGACTGATAAGCAGATAATACCTACCTTTAAGCTGAAGAAGAAAAGTAATATATATATATATATATATATATATATATATATATATATATATATATATATATATATATATATATATATATATATATATATATATATATATATATATATATATATATATATATATATGTTCAAGTTTACTTGAGGGAACTTTTTTCAGCGCTCGAAAATAAATGAAAAATTTAGGGTAAAATTAAAATCATTTTTTGAAAATTTATTATTAAACCCAATATTTATTATTAAACCCAATAATAGTGAAGCATAATAACTAAAATTTTTGTGTCTTTTTAATATGAAATTATTATTGAAGTACAACATGTATAATTTTACTACTAACCTAACCTAACCTACCTAACGTATCCTATCTTAACATACCTAACTTAGAGTTTCAGAGAGAGTTCCTCAAAAAAACTTGTGCCTATATATATATATATATATATATATATATATATATATATATATATATATATATATATATATATATATATATATATATATATATATATATATATATATATATATATATATATATATATATATATATCTTTAAAGCCGGCGTCTGCGCTCACCTAAGAAATTTGCGTTAGGTGGGTCCTACAGGGGTCGTTTTTATTATTATTATTATTATTATTATTTCATTTTCTATTTTTTTTTTTTTTTTTTTTTTTTGTTCTACTTTATTTTAGTTCTTAGGACACCCCCTCCTTGAATAGGGCTTTGCCCGTGAGTGGTGGTGATGTGTAAAAAAAAAAAAAAATATATAATATATATATATATATATATATATATATATATATATATATATATATATATATATATATATATATATATATATATATATATATATATATATATATATATATATATATATTGACAAAAAAATAATAAATGACTCTGTACGGTGACTGCCTAATATAAATAATTGCATCGGAATGTGAAAAGGCGCCAAATCAGAAGAGCGAAAATTGAAAATAGCAAAGATTAAAATTTCTGTTGATCGATTTTATTTGCCTTCCAGATTGTTCGTTTGTTTTGTGACTTTGCACCACACCACAAATGCAAATACACTTTATTAATCATGCAACACACACACGCGCCTGCATATATATATATATATATATATATATATATATATATATATATATATATATATATATATATATATATATATATATATATATATATATATATATATATATATATATATTTTTTTTTTTTTTTTTTTTTTTTTTTTTTTTCCATCTTTCTCACCAGACATCTGTGAGTGCACGTACTTGTCATCCGTCTCGGACGAAACCCCTCCACTGTCTTCGATCTTCGTACATCTCGAATCTTCAATCTCCTCCACACTTCTTCCCCTCCTCTCGACTGCCGCCTTGATGTTGTCTCTTCACCTAATTCTCTGCCTTCCAACACTTCCTCCCCATCGGTCTCCACTCGTAGAACTTCTTTGCATACCTAACATCATTCATTCTCTTCATATGTCCTAACCAACGCAGCTGCCCCTCCTACATAAATGTTAATATACTCTCCACCCCCAGCTTCTCTCTTATATCATCATTTCTCTTTCTGTCCATTTTTGTCACCTCCGTTATCATTCTTAGTACCTTCATCTAACAAGACTGCATTTTACTCTTGCCTTTAGTGTTCAGCGTCCAAGTCTCATGTCCATATGACAGAATAAGCCTTAATGTTATTTCGTACATTATTGTTTTAATCTTACGCGGGATGTTCCGGTCATTAAACAATAGGAACAAGAAAGCCAGTGCCCCATTGAATTTACCAATTCTGATTCAATTCAAGGCTCACATCATTTCCGTCTCTAACCCCCTCCAGGTACTTAAAATTTTCTATCTCCTATCCTAATACTGTGTTCAACTTCTTCCGCTCTCTACCTAACATTATAACCTCCTTTTTTTTCTTTAATAATCATCATTCCCTTGGTCGTCAGCACCTCATCTCATTCGTCGACAAATCTTTGTAATGCCTCTTCGATCTCTGCTATTAGAGCGAGGTCGGCAGTATAACCAAAGATTTCCCCACCCACACCCCTCTGTACCAATCTGCCACAGAAATCCATAAAGGCAATGACAGAATTGGAGAGAGCACACTTCCCTATTTCACTCCTGATGAAATTCTGAGCCAGTTACTTTCTCCCATCTGAACTTTAACCTTGCATAGACTGCCTACATATGTACTTTTTATAGCTCTTATTTTGTATGGCACCTCGTATTCCTCTCTCCCCAACACAGCCCACAAAATCCTCTCGTCACCCTGTCAAAGGCCTTTTCCATGTCGACAAAAGCCATATAAAGGTTTTCGTTAAACTCCCATTTCTTCTAACTAATCATCGTTAATGCAGAGATTAAATCGATAGACGATCTCCCCGGTCTAAATCCATACTACCACTCTTCTAACTTTCCTTCTACTATCTCCCTCAGTCTCCTTTCTAGAATTCTCTTATAAACCTTCGCAATGAGTGGCATTAAGGCAAATCTCCTGCAATTTCTACATTCAGTCTTATAGCCTTTAAAAATGGGACAGATTATTGTCCTGTTCCATTCACTTGGGCATTATGTTTCATCATTCTAAGGTTTATTTATTATTTCCTTTATCCATATGATCTCTTCCTTCCCAACATTCTTTAGAATTTCAGCTGGTATCATATCTTCTGCCTTCCATTTTTTCGTCTTTCCTATTGCATATTTAACTTCTTCCAATGTAATTGGTCACACTCCCCCCCACCCCCTTCGATCCTCTCACCAATATCTTCTTCATGATCCTCCTCCACGTCTTTCGGTACATTCAACAATGTATCGAAATAATCTCTCCATCTATTATTCACATCGACCGGGTCTGCTAGATAGTATATGGAGAGGAACAAAAAATAGTAATATATATATATATATATATATATATATATATATATATATATATATATATATATATATATATATATATATATATATATATATATATATATATATATATATATATATATATATATATATATATATATTAGTGATGGATCGGATGTCATATTTTCCAATTTGCGGATGCGGATGCGGATGT
>SEYY01006604.1:0-30000 GCA_009176605.1 Armadillidium nasatum | reverse complement strand
TTAAGATAGGCCCAAACCAAAGCGACCTCTAACATGAGAGTGTATGCGAGCACAAAGCAATCAGTTCAACAATTGGTTGAGAGTTATACACACATACATACACACACGCACACGCACACACACACACACACATACACACACGCACGCACGCACGCACGCACGCACACATACGTACACGCACACACACCAAAGTGCGAACAGTTCGAACGAACTCGCTGGTAGTGCTATCTGCAAGAGCGGTCACCCGAAGAAATTTTCTTGTAGGTTGTTAATTAACTTATTTCGCTGAAAGGTGATAACATCAAAACGAATGCAAACATGAACACGAACACCAACACGAGCATGAACACGAACACGAAAATGATCAATTCGATGTACGATGTTTTGTCAAATCTGAAAAGCATCTGATCAATGAGGTTAACAAACAGTTCGTTCGGGCGGTTCGCTTTAATGTGTGAAAACTAATTCTTCAACAATTCGCGTTCATGTTCGCTTTGGTTTGAAGTTCCTTTTCATCATATTAATTATATATTTCCTTAAGCTGCTTATACCTAATTTACAATCTTACAAGTGATTAATCATAGTTTACAATCTTTGTGTAATATTCTAAAGGTGATTTCAAAGGTTTAAAATGCTCTAGAAAAAATAGAGAATAGGGACATAAATCCATGTCCCCCAATTCAGATTTTTAATATTATATTGTGTGACGATTTGTTCCAATATTTTGAAATGCAATTAATAATATTGTTAGACTATATAAGGATGCATTGCAGCCTTGGATTCAATAAAGATCCGCCCCTGATATATATATATATATATATATATATATATATATATATATATATATATATATATATATATATATATATATATATATATATATATATATATATATATATATATATATAGGGATGGAACGATACCAAAATTTTAACCGATACCGATACCAATAATATTAACTCACCCTATACCTTTAAATCTACCGATACCAATTTTTTACTGAACTCATGAAGTTTGAAACAAGATTGAAAATATTCGATGATCATAAAATTTGGGTTTTCTGCTATCTGTAATACACATAGTTATTTTGTAGTTACAAACCTAATCATAGTAATATACGGTTGGTGCCACCGATATAGGATTGGTGCCACCAAGACTTTGCATCCGACTTGCCCTAGTGTATGGTCTATTTTCTTCATTAATTTCTGCAACATTCGCGGTCTTCAATACAATTTCCATTTTGTTGAACACCACCTCTCTTCTTTTAGACCTAACCTCTTATTATTGACAGAAACTCAGGTGCTTTAGGATTCTGATAGCAAACCATTCTCTGTTTCCTTTTGCTGTTTCTATCTTCAATTTTTCAGCCATAGGAAGTTATTATGCAAATGTGCGCTACGATTTCGTTTACCCTCTTGTCTCTAATCTGGAGTATTCTGAATTTTCTACCTTGTGGCTAAAGCTCTCTTGCCACTCTGAGCCTAAATTCATTTGTTCTGTTTATTTATCTCCTAATTTACTGACTATCATAAATTCTTTGACTATCTAAACTCCCAAAACAGAGAACATTCTTTCTTCTTCTCCTTCCTCAGAAATTATCATATTAGGTGATTCAATGTTCTTTCAATGACTTTCTTCTAGTTTTCATGATACAGCCGGTGAACGTGCCTTTCAATTCTCCATCCAAAACGACCTTGAGTAGTGGGTGCAGCTCCCTAATAGTATCCCTGATCGTCTTGGAGATAAACCCAACATTCTAGACCTTTTTTTAAACTTCTAATCCTTCTTATTATACTGTCAAACTGCATTTTCCCCTGGGTTCTTCCTATCGCTTTCTTATCTTTGTATCCTCTTCTTTCTTTTCAAGTCTTCCGCAAGAAAGACTCCCTCGTTTTTCGAGGAAACGTTTGTGACATTTCGGTTCCCAAACTGGTCGGACTTTTGGTAGTCCTTTGATTTCCTGTGAAATGATTATCGCTTCCGTGCAGAGCTCGTAACTGAGGCGATTCACTGTGGCATGGAGACAACATTCTATAATCTTTCCCTTCTACTAAACCTTACAAACCTCTATTTAACTCTGCTTATTCTCGTGCTATTTGCCGCAGGGATGAAGCCTTCAGGAATTACCGTTGTTTTCAAACTTCAGAAAATCGTGCAATTTATATTTCATCCCGAAATCGTACAAAATCTGTTGTTGTTCTTTGTAACACTAAAAACTCATTTCTCAATACAAAATGCAATAATTTTTCTGGCTCCTATTCTCGCTCTCTTTCAGGCACTTTGTAAACGATGTCATCTCAAACTTTGCCTCTTCCTCTTTCCCTCCACTTTAATTTTCTTTCAGCACAATTACCATTTTACCTTTTTCAAAAACTGAACTTTTTGCTCAGACTTTTGCAACTAATTCAACTTTGATGATTTCGGAGCTATATCTCCTCTTTCAAGTCTCCTGTCCCCCTCCCAACTCATTTATATCTAAAATTGTAATTTCTTCTTAAGAAGTTCATTTCTGCTCTCTGTTACCTTCACATAAAGAAGGCGTACGATACTGAAAGCATCACTCCTGTGGTTCTTAAAATTTTTTGCTTTTTAACTTTCACCCTGCTTTGGAAAAATATTTCGTTTCTGTCTTTCTACTTCAACCTTCCCTTCTTGCTGGAAACGTACTCTCATTCAGCATTTGCCGAAAAAGGGGGACCACTCCAATCCTTCAGCTTCCGTCCCATTTCTTCAGTTTCCATTCTTTCTAAAGTTTCTTGTTAAGAGTTGGAAAGGTCTTAAATTTTCTAATTTTATCTCTGATCGCCAGTATGACATTCGTAAAAAAATTTATACTGGTGATTTTTTTCCCTTCTCTCTGACTCTTGGTCCTCCTCTCTTTGGCATTTCAGTAAATCTTTTGGTGTCGCGCTTGACATATCGAAAGTCTCCGATAGAGTGTTACACAAATAATTAGTTTTTAAACTTCTCTCTGATTTTCTTTCCGGTCGTTCTATAGCAGCTGTTGTAGACTGCCACAGTTCTTCCATTAAATATATTAATAGTGGTGTTTCTCAGGGATCTGTCCTAACTCCAACTCTTTTTCTAGTTTTCATTAAATACTTACTCCTTCCAATTTGAAAGACGCCACTCCCATTTTCGACTTGCGGCAATTAACGCAAGAATGGGGCAGAGAAAATAAAGCTGTTTTCAATGTCTCAAAAACTCATTTCCTCCATCTCTCTACTCGACACAACTATGACATCTTCGAAAACACACAACTTAATGTCTTAATCCTTCGTCCGTCCTTTATTTTCTCTACGTTTCTTTTTTTGTGATCTTTCTTAGAAGGAACACATTGCTTCTCTTTCTAAACAAGCTTCCAAGAGATTAGGTGTTCTGAGACGCATTCGTAATTTTTTCACACCACCCAAGTTGCTTTCTCTTTATAGGGGTGTTGTTCGCCCCTTTATGAAGTATGGCTCTCATATCTGGGATGGCCCACTCATACAGCTTTCCTTGAAAAGGTGGAGTCTAGGGTTTTCGACTTAACTTGCTCTTTCACTAATTCTCTCTAGTCTCTTTCTACCAGTCGAATTGTCGTCTCATCCTCTCCATACTTTTTTCTATTACAATGGACACTGCTCTTCTGAACTCTTTGTCGCATACTTCCTCCATTGAGAAGGGCTCGAGCTACACGCTTTTCTATACAGTCTCCACCTTTCTCTGTCCACCTCTCTAACAACAGCCCTAACAAGATGATCAGTTTTTCATTATTCAACTGGTAAAATCTGGAACACACTTCCTTTATTTACTTTCCCAACTTCCTTTGACTTGCACACTTTTAAACGTCGTGTATAGAGACACTTCGGCCATTAACTGGCTATGATTCTGACTTCCCTCTAACTCTGGTGAAATTTGACCAGGTTTTCGGTATTTCTTCAACTCTGGTGGAATTTAATAGGGTTCTGGCCTTTGTCCACCAGAGGATATATATATATATATATATATATATATATATATATATATATATATATATATATATATATATATATATATATATATATATATATATATATATATAATTTTTTGCTTTTCACTGGTATCGGTATCGGTAATTTTTCCGATACCGATGCCGATACCTGAAGGTTCGATACCGATACCTAAAAATATGCCGAAACTTAACAATACCAATACTTCACTCCATCCCTAATATATATATATATATATATATATATATATATATATATATATATATATATATATATATATATATATATATATATATATATATATATATATATATATATATATATATAAAGAAGGGGATAATATTTATATTATTAACGTGTATATTTGAACTTGTTGTTGAGAATAATTTTCAAAAAGTTTCCTAAAACTATTGAAAGAGATAAGCGAGATTAAAAGCAGGAAAGGCTCAATCAGCGACCCCATTTCTTTTACAGAAAAAAAAACATTTAAGCCTTTCTAGATAACGAAGATAATTCTTTTGAAAATGCACTGAAAGGAGGGAGAGAGAGAGAGAGAGAGAGAGAGAGAGAGAGAGAGAGAGAGAGAGAGAGAGAGAGAGAGAGAGAGAGAGAGAGAGAGAGAGAGAGAGAGAGAGAGAGAGAAGAGAGAGAGAGAAGAGAGAGAGAGAGAGAGAGAGAGAGAGAGAGAGAGAGAGAGAGAGAGAGAAGACGGATAGAAAAGAGAGGGAGAATGGAAGAGGAAACACACACACACACACACACACACACACACACACACACACACACACACACACACACACACACACACACACACACACACACACACACAGAGAGAGAGAGAGATAGAGAGAGAAGACAGATAGAAAAGAGAGGGAGAATGGAATAGGAAACAGAGAGAGAGAGAGAGAGAGAGAGAATGGAAGAGGAAACAGACAGAGAGAGAGAAGACGGATAGAAAAGAGAGAGAGGGAGAATGGAAGAGGAAATAGAAAATAGACACAGAGAGAGAGAGAAGACAGATAGAAAAGAGAGGGAGAATGGAAAATAGGAAACAGAGAGAGGGAGAGAAAGAAGACAGATAGAAAAGAGAGAGGGAGAATGGATGAGGAAACAGACAGAGAGAAAGAGAGAGAGAGAGAAAGATAAGACAGATAGAAATGAGAGAGGGAAAATGGAAGAGGAAACAGAGAGAGAGAGAGACGGGAAGTGTAAAGAAAGAGAGAAAAGAAGACAGACAGAGAGAGAAGGGAAAAAGAGAGACAGAGAGAGGGGAAAGTATTGAAAGAGAGAGAAAAGAAGAAAGACAGAGGGAGAGGGGAAAAGAGAGAGAAGAAGAAGAAGAAGAAGAGAGAGAGATATTTTTATTTTCTAGTAAATTTACAAAAAAAAATTTATATATATGCATTTTATTTCGCATCATATTTTTATAATGTTGTAGTATTCTTACCTCGTCTTTTAATAATTCTTCTCTTATATCTGTCTGCATTTTTAGTTTCTTTTTTTTTATATTTTTATATTTCAAAGCTCCAAATTTAGGAAGTACTTATTCTAATTGCTGTTGTTTACAATAGTCATTATAATTATTATATTGAATGTGAGTTAATTGTCTAAGGAGACCAAAATTGCTTCTACGCTTCTTCTTCTTAAAAGGTCCGTTAATTGACGTCAATTCAAGGCCAGAACGTCTTTGTCCGTAATGAGTCTAAATCTGGAACCTTATTGACGGTTCCAGTTTCAAAGAAAAGGAACTTTGCCTCCAAAAAAAAAACTCAGTTTTAGACTTAGAAAACGCTAGATTTTCTCTCAAAATTAATTCTGATTCTAAAGTGTAAAACCTTTTTAAGGTAAAGGTAAAGACAATTAAAAAGAAAAACAAGATGGCGTATTTTGATTGTTCGCCCATGTAAGGACGAAAGGGCGAACATGTGCCCCAAACTGCATGTTGAGAAGAAACATGCAAGTCATATATATATATATATATATATATATATATATATATATATATATATATATATATATATATATATATATATATATATATATATATATATATATATATATATATATATATAATATATATATATATATATATATATATAAACGGATGCTGTTAATTACGATATGTTAATGCAAATTATTACATAATTTTAAAAATAAAACATTTTTAAATGTAATTTGTTTATTTTTGTAAAATAATTGTCAAATAGTTTCATGAAATTTTGTTTAAATAAAAAATGGCACAATATATTGTAGATGCCCATTAAAAGAAGGTTGAATGCCCAAAATGAAAAGAAGGTCGAAGAAATCCTTGAAATTGAATTATGTTTGACTGAGAATATCAGAATTAGAGTAAATATCGCTGAAAAATTACTCATGATTTAATCTGGCAACAGTGAGTCTAGCAACTATGCCGAAGCATAGTCAAGATGTGATAAAAAACATTACAAATTTATCAAATTAAGTGTAACTTAGTTGCATGTTAAGATATTAAAAAAAATATTCCTAGAAATAACAGTGGGAATATATGAAATTTTTACTTTTAAGGATCGTTTAAAAATTTCATGATTGCTTTATATTTCTTTTGTTAAATTAATTAATTAATTAGTCACCACGTTTAATTATGGCAATGTTATATAAGTGAAGGCAATTAACTCATTTTCACATAATTGTTTTGGCTGTAAAAACACAGCATGCGACGTCGAGGTCAAATGGTTTGATATATAGAAAAATGCCTCTAAATAAATATTGTTTGACATCTTATTCTATCTACTTAAAAAATTTCATAACAATCGAATGAATGGTAAAAGATTAGAGAAAAATATCAGTTTCGATATACAGAATTTTGATACTTTGTTGGATAACGTGAAAAAAATATACATAAAGTTTATTTTAAAAAAAATTTTTTTTTTTCGTTATTGTTTAATTTTTTTCGAGATCGTCACTCAAAATTGATCGTTCAAATAGTGGCCAGACATCAAACTGTTTCGTACTAACTAAATGCTCTGATTTGAAATTTTGTATCGTCCACTTATACCTAGACTCTAAAATTTCATAAAAAAAAAAATTTGATGAATAGTAAAAAATATTAGAGCAAATTTCCAATTTCAATAATTTCATAAGGTTTAACAAATTCATACAATCTGCAATTTTTAATCTTTAATAAAAGATTCTGTATTTATAATTCATTGTTAATTACCGTAATCCATTCCTTTTTCAAATTTTGGAGAATTTATTATTTTATAGTATTAGAATTTATGATTCACAAATTATTATGTAAAATATGGAAACATTTTGAGTTTTTAAGCTGAAAATCGATTATTTATTTTTTAGATGTTGCTTGATTGGCCAAATAACCTCTCACTAAAAACTATATATATATATATATATATATATATAATATATATATATATATATATATATATATATATATATATATATATATATATATATATATATATAAACATTAAGATGGGAAGTCACGCGTTACCACTAAGCTATGGCGGTTCAAAAAGAAATCTCGAAGAGAAGGCTCGTGAACAACTTGTCATGCAGGCCATCTCAAAGGACTCCCCCGACCGCAACTCAGGCAGAGGGCAACGAGGTCAAAGGTTCGAATCCCCCACTCACAGACAGTTTATATTCACAAAGTTATATTTTGTATGGAATTAGTCTGTGGGAATTGTAGCAGACTTTAAGCTATACTATATATATATATATATATATATATATATATATATATATATATATATATATATATATATATATATATATATATATATATATATATATATATATATATATATGTGTGTGTGTAAGAGAGAGAAAAGAAATGAATAGTCAGTAACTATGCAAATTTAATAATAATAACAACTGATAATAATAATTAAACAAAGAAGCTTGAATACATTTGTACAGGTTAAGTTATTGTCATTCTCGTTAAATATTTATTTAACGAGAATGACGTTGGAATAAAAGTTCCCAATTTTCTTTTTGCGGAAATAACTTTTGAATCTTTTCAATAGCAGAGCATTAGGTCCGTATTCCCCCGACCCGTGAGTGTTAAAATGGACCTCTTTTCTTGTGTCGAAATGATATCCTTATTTGGAGAATAATCGGTTCTTGATATATGCAGAATATGTATCGATGTTTTACCATTTTTAATGCCTATTAAATGACTATTGGTTATTGAAATCGTGTGGTTGAGGTACGATTTTCGAATTCAAAATAAGTTTTGTACTTCGATCATTTTTCGATTTTACTGTCACTACATTTCTATTTTAGTCATATTTTTATTCACCTTTACATACCTTTTTTTTAAGTTCACTGCTAATATCAGTACGAACAATTCATGCCGTAAAATTAAACTATCATTACGTTTACTACGTAACAATGCCTCTTCAGTGATCGAGTCACGTTCTTGAATTCCCCGTTTCCTTGAAACAGAAACCACCTATAAAGTTCCTCTCCTCGAATAGTGTAGCGCCCTTGATGTGTGAACTAAAAAAAAAAAATATTCCGCAAACCGTTTCACGTTTATATCTTAAACATAAATAAAAATACATATTTTAGTACATGTATATGAACTAAATATAAATTTGCATAGATATTAATAGTATTTTTATCCGCTGATGTGACTAATAGCAAAACAAAGTGATTAAGTGCAAAAATGTGACATATCGCGACTTTCTTAGAACACGTGACTGACATCATTTATTCACGAAATTTGCACGAGTTCAGACTGCGGAATTATGGGATTCATAGAATCGTGTCTGACCCGCAATCTTGGAGTCGTGTTCCATGTACGAAAGTTTGTGATAGGAATTTAAAAGGATAAAATGAATAACCTTCCCTCTCCTCTCTGACAAGTTTTTATTTCTTCGCATTTTTTACATTATTTATTATATATATATATATATATATATATATATATATATATATATATATATATATATATATATATATATATATATATATATATATATATATATATATATATATATATATATATATATATATATATATATATATATATATATATATATATATATATACTAAATCATGTTGTATGAATGTCTTAAATACTTGATAAACCATTAATACATTTTTTTCTTATTAGCTTGCAGTGCAGTGTATAATATATATTTAATAATATGTATTATTAACTTTGGTTTCAAATGTCATTCACTATGTATGTTAGATTGACGGTAATGAGGTTAAAAAGTTCCAACTGACCTTAACTAAAAAGTATTTCAGGCTGAAAATGAAAGTTTAAATTTTCTTCGATTTTATCTACTCAATCACATAACTTTTTGACCGATAAAGCACTTCATAAATAATCAATTAGTTCCGTAAGGTATTATTAGAGGATAAGAGGAGGGGGAAATATCTATATTTTTAATCACGAATTTAGCAATTGTTATCTGTAGCGATGTCTTCTTTTGCTATGTGAGTAAATTTTAGTTTAAAAATGCTAGCAATAAATATGAAGTTATTAGGAATGGAAATAGGTGGAAAATTTAGACTTTTGAAATCTACCTTTGAAGACACAGTTAACTATATTTAACACTATGGGAAAAGTTGGAAGACTACAATTACCTTGACCATTTAGAAAGATACCTATCTTACTCAGATGATCAGCATATTGATAAAAATTAGGTAAAATGTTAGTTGAACGTCACTAGAAATGGCCGTTGAATTTAGTAGCGTCCCTGATTAGACAGGTTTTGTTAGTGTAGTGAAGCACTGTGAGTACAATAAACAAATTTACACGATCGAGTTGCTATGCAAAAAACGTTTTACAACCAATCAATAGGTCACTTCAAACATGTTGAAAAGGTAAAAGAGACATCCGTGATTTGACAGGACAAGAATTAAAAAAATCCTTATGTCAAATGAATCCGAATTAAAGTGTTCGAACAGTAATGAAAATTTACTTAGAGATTAAAGAAGGAAAAGTATTGTGCTATTTTGACATCCCGATTATGTGATTCACGACGGGAGCTCTGTTCAAGACTGTAGAGATTTTCGTTGTACGCTGATCTTCAGGTATTATTAGTCTGGTGAAGACTCTGAATATTATAAGCAAAAAAACAGTATTTCATTATGCAACTTATTGAACCTTCTAGAAATTAGATGACTATCCATCCAGAGGTGAAAATAAATTTTATTGTAATGTTGGAAAACTTTCTGAAACAAAACGAATCAGTTTGAGAAATTTATCTAGAAAGACGTCAAGAGGAAATTTTGTATATATATATATATATATATATATATATATATATATATATATATATATATATATATATATATATATATATATATATATATATATATATATATATATATATATATATATATATATATATATATATATATATATATATATATATATATATATATATATATATATATATGGGACATACCGGTAGAGTGATTGACTCACGTGCTTGAAAGCGCCGGTTCGATCCCACTTGGGGATCTTAGGTATATACTACCTAGAAAAATTCCCTCCCGTGAGATGGGATATATATATATATATATATATATATATATATATATATATATATATATATATATATATATATATATATATATATATATATATATATATATATATATATATATATATATATATATATATATATATATATAAAAGGGATGGAACGATGCCAAAATTTTAACCAATACCGAGTGTCGATACCTATACCAATTTATTTATTTATTTTTTTTACCGTATTCATGATTGTTGAAACAAGATTGAAAATATTCAGTGACCATAAAATTGAGTTAGAACCCTCGAACTCCCGTCCCATTTCTTCAACCTCCGTTCTTTCTAAAGTTTTCGAACTTATCTTTAACAAGAAGATTTGAAAACATCTCAAATCTTCCAATCTTTGCCCTCATCGCTAGTATCGTTTCGTAAAAAAAAAAAAAAAAAACTCTACTAGTGATCTTCTTTCCCTTCTCTCGGACTCTTGGTCCTCCGTTCATCGGTATTTCGGTAAATCTTTTGGTGTCGCGTTGGACATTTCGAAAGCCTTCGATAGAGTGTTGCACAAAGCTTTGATTTCTAACTTTCCCTCTTTCGGAATCTATCCATTCTAATTTCCTTTTCTGTTGTTGTGTGGCAGCTGTTGTAGACGGCCACCGCTCACCTTTAAATCTATTAATAGTGGTGTTCTTTAGGATCTGTAATTTTACATTTGATTGATGACCTCAATTATTTCATCACCTATCCACTCCTATGTTAATTATTTTACCTTCATTACTACTTTGAATTTGAAAGGCTCCTCTTGGAGCAAGTAACCTGATCTTTCTCGTATTTCAAATTGAGAGAGTGAAGACATGGTCGTTTTCAATGCCTCAAGAACTCAGTTCCTCATTCTCTCTATACTCGACACAAACTTCCACACAGCTTTGAAATCTTCGAAAACACACAGCACAAACTTTCGTACGTCCTTAATATTCTCAGTGTTTCTTTTTCTTGTGATCTTCTTAGAAGGATCACATTACTTCTCTTTCTAAATAAGCTTTTAAGAGGTTGGGTGTTCTGATGCACCTTTGTATTTTCTTCACACCACTCCAATTGCTTGCTCTTTATAGGTGTGTTGTTCGTCCTTGTTTGGAGTACGCCTCACATCCTGGGTGGTACACTCATATAGCTCTCCTTGAAAAGGTAGAGTCTACGGCTTTTCTTCATATCAACTTTTCTAAGTCAATAACTCTATAGTTTTTTTGTGTCCGTCGAATTGTGGAATCATTATGTCTATGCTTCTGAACATTCTCGTCCCATACCACCTCCATTGAGAAGGACACTTGCTACACGTCATTCTACATAGTCTCACCCTTTCTCTTTCCAATTCTCTGATCCCAGTCTTAACCGCTATGCTCTATTTCACATGCACTTAACTGGTAAAACCTGGAACACACTTTATTTATCTTTGTTCCCTACTTCTTTTGACTTACACACTTTCAAACGCCGTATAGACGTATATGAGGCATGTCGGCCTGTAATTTGAATAGGTTTCCGGTATTTCCCTAACTCTTATGGAAATTGGTAGAGCTTTGGCCTTTGTCCATCAGAGGAATATATATATATATATATATAATATATATATATATATATATATATATATATATATATATATATATATATATATATATATATATATATATATATATATATATATATATATATATATATATATATATATATATATATATATATAATAAAAAAAAATAAAATAATAATAATAATAATAATAATAATAATAATAATAATATAATAATAATAAAATAATAGTAATAAATTTTTAATTGAGAGCTAACACCTATTTATATGTATGAAAAAAAAAAATTAGCGAAACAATAAGAAATAATGTCCGAACCAGAGGTGGATCGGAAATGATGAAAATGAAAGCAAAAAAATATCTCGGATTTTATCTTGTCTGTTGATAGTCACCTCCCTTGAGAGACTTGAGAAAGCGCTGATAACATTGATTAATAATTCTGATCATTTGCATTCTTCATTTTTATCTTTAGCTAATTCAATTGCAAAATCATGTGTGTAATATATATATATATATATATATATATATATATATATATATATATATATATATATATATATATATATATATATATATATATATATATATATATATATATATATATATATATATATATATATATATATATACTCGTATATATAAGGCGTTTGACGGGTATGGCACGCGTCATTTCTTTCCAGGCTACCCTCGTTTGGGTTTCCTCCTTCTCTTTGCTTACTTATGTCTAGCTTTCTTTCTAATCGTTCTATTTCGGTTGTTGTTCATGGAGCGACTTCTTCCTTTCTGGTAAATAGTAGTGTTACTCAGGATTCTGTCTTATCTCCTATTCTATTCTTATATTTCATTAATGATCTTCTCAGGTGTTCATCTAACCCTATCCATTCATATGCTGATGACTCAACCCTCCATTCTTCTACTCATTTCAAATCTGCTCCTTCCTTTGCATCTAGAGTTGCCTCTTGTCTTCATCTTTCCGATTCCATTCATGCAGATCTGGAAAGAATTTCCCAGTGGGGTCGTCTCAACTTTGTAAAATTCAACTCTTTAAAAACTCAACTTCTAGAAATCTCCCTCTCAAAGACACCTTCTAACTTTTCTGTTTCTTTCGATGGTTCTCCTATCTCTCCTGTTGACAATATAAACATCCTTGGTCTTCACATAAACAAAAAAATATCTTCGAAACTTCATATCACAATGGTTGCTAGGGCGGCTTCAAAAAAGTTGGAGGTTCTGTTTACGCTGCAATAATTATTTTTCCTCGCTGTTACTCGTATTATACAAGGGTATTATCCTCCCTTGTATGGAGTACTGATCTCATATCTGGGGTGGCTCAGGTTTCACCCGTCTTTTTGATAAGGTTGAGTCAAAGTATAAAAGACTTATAAATTGTTCCTCTCTTTCTAATTCTCTTGACTCTTTATCTTTGCGACGTGACGTTGATGCCTTGTCTCTTTTCTATAGATACTACAGTTCGAGGGAACTATCCACACATATACCTCCACCTTTGCGGCGTCCTCGTAGCACAAGGGGTGCATTGTCTGCGCATCAATTTTGCGTGGACATAGGCAACTCCAACTTTTCCTCTGTGATGCCTCCTTCTTTCCTGCCACCTCTGTTTTGTGGAACTCTCTCCTATCTTCTCTGTTTCCTGTCAAATTTAATCTCAATTTCTTTAAAGCCCGCGTCTGCGTTCACCTAAGAAATTTGCTTTAGGTGGGACCTGAAGAGGTCGTATTTATTTTTTGTTTTTTGTACTCTTTTACTTTATTTTTATTCTTCTAACACCCCCTCCTTGAATAGGGCTTTGCTCGTGAGTGGAAAAAAATAAAGTGCAAATAAAAAAAAATATATATATATATATATATATATATATATATATATATATATATATATATATATATATATATATATATATATATATATATATATATATATATATATATATATATATATATATATATAGAGAGAGAGAGAGAGAGAGAGAGAGCACAAAAAGCATAAAATTTTACCTCTACGCCATATAAGGCCCCGGGTTCGATTCCCCTATAGCAAACTTTAAACTTCAATATTTAATGAATATTTGATCTACGAGAGTGTTAGCAGACTTTAATTATTACCTATATATATATATATATATATATATATATATATATATATATATATATATATATATATATATATATATATATATATATATATATATATATATATATATATATATATATATATATATATATATATATTATTTATTTTGATATTGTTTACTAAGGTGATTTTAAAGTATAACATATATGAAAAAAATGCTAACAAATGCTTACGTTCTGGAAATATTGTTCGATGAATCATTCTCTCATCCCGAAATTTAAGAGTCAAATGAATGAAAGAACGACTTCCGTGTGAAGATGAGAATTTTAGTTTAAAGTATTTTTTTTTTGTTATGGATAATTGTGTGGATATAAATAAAAGTTTTTATTATTACTTAACGCAATAAAAGAAATTAAATATAAAATTAAAATGATATCTTTGAAACCGGTTTTCGTGAAATGATATGGAAACATGAAAACACGAAACTGAACAATCAAGGTCTCTCTCTCTCTCTCTCTCTCTCTCTCTCTCTCTCTCTCTCTCTCTCTCTCTCTCTCTCTCTCTCTCTCTCTCTCTCTCTCTCTCCTCTCTTCTCTCTCTCTCTCTCTCTCTCTCTCTCTCTCTCTCTCTCTCTCTCTCTCTCGTCTCTCTCTCTCTCTCTCTCTCTCTCTCTCTCTCTCTCTCTCTCTCTCTCTCCTCTCTCTCTCTCTCTCTCTCTCTCTCTCTCTCTCTCTCTCTCTCTCTCTCTCTCTCTCTCTCTCTCTCCTCTCTCTCTCTCTCTCTCTCTCTCTCTCTCTCTCTCTCTCTCTCTCTCTCTCTCTCTCTCTCTCTCTCTCTCTTCTCTCTCTCTCTCTCTCTCTCTCTCTCTCGCTCTCTGTCTCTCTCTTTTCTCTCTCTCTCTCTCTCTCTCTCTCTCTCTTTCTCTCTCTGTTTACAAGAACCTTCGTTAAACACATGAATCTTCAAAAGAAGAATACCCATCAATTATTCTTGTATATTATTACTGTTGTATATAATCTCAGTTTTTATTATCGTGAGAGGGTCAACACACTTCGTTCAATCAAGGTCAGTAATTATAATTCTATTCGAGGTCAAGATGGATATCGATATTATTTTATTCATTTAAATTAAATTTAAACAAGAATAAGTTATTTCTCTACTCTTTATTTTATTATAATCCATTAAAAAATAGTAATAATAAATACTAATGTTTCTGTTTCGTCAATTTTTTTTCTCGGAATATTGAGGGCATTGACAGATGCGCTGCACGCGAACGCTGGAGAAAGGTCGGTTGTAATTGGTTAAAATATGTAGTGAAGGTTTTGAACGTTATTAATAAAGAAATTAATATGTATCCATCATCTAAAATTGACAGAGAAATTTAGAGTTAGATTATAGCAAAGGAAAGCAAGGTAAAAGGGTAACGTCCCCCTGACATTGAGATTGAGACTGCAATGGAGTATTTTTAGTTGTTTTATTAGAACGTAAAAATAAATAATTATCGTTAAAAAAATGTGTTGGTTTCAATAAACACGCCTATTTTAGCTATCAGATTATGAACACTTGTCCAAAACTGAAATAGAACTAGTTTTTTTTATTTATATTTATATAATAAAATTGTTTACAGTTAACGTTACTCAAAATTGACATTTATTCCTCGAAAAAAAAAAAAAATAGTTGTCAAAAGTTTTTCAAATCTGGGATTATTTGCAATTTTAGAAATCCTTTTCAACAATTTTCATTCAGTAATTGATTTTATTTTGGATGGCAGTAAAACAGAATAAGTTTATTAATCAAATCCATGATTGGTTAAAGGTCAGAGACCTACCAAACTGCACCAATGTTAGGGAAAAATTCAGAACCATAACCAAATTAAAGTCCCACATGTCCGGATGTCCACACGTCCACAAGTCAAAGTAAGCTTGGAAATAAATAAATGGAGCGTGATCAAGATTTTACCAGCGAAGTATATGTGAGATTGAGCATAGCGGTTTAGTCTGGGGTCAGAGAATTGGAAGAAAGAATTGAGACTATAAAACTTGTACGAATCCACATTGAAGAAGGAAGTATGCTTCTGGAGAGTTCTGAAGAGCAGTGTCAGTTGTAATTGCACTATTGAATGGCTTAATAATTCGACTGGTAGAAAGAGAATAGAGAGAGAGTTAGTGAGAGTGGGAGAATAGAGAGGCAGAAAAGCCCTAGTCTCCACCCTGCCTTTCAAGGAGAGATGTGTGAATGGAACCACTAAATGTGCGAGACATTCTATACAGAGAATAATCACATTCTTATAAAGATTGATGGTAGGAAGAATTTTCGAGGACCTTAAAGAAAAATAAAACATGGTTTATTTGTTTTATTTTTTTATTTACTAGAATTTTTTTTTCGTTTTTTTTTTTTTTCGAGATTGAGTCAGTCGTATGGTGATTACCAACAACTCTCACTTGTTCAACATAGCTACGATCTTTCCTGTATCGTTTCCCAATTGCTCATCATTTTATTCATATATATATTATATATATATATATATATATATATATATATATATATATATATATATATATATATATATATATATATATATATATATATATATATATATATATATATATATATATATATATATATATATATATATATATATATATATATATATATATATATATATTCGAATGTTTGGTAATTAAAATTGGAATAATGATAAACAAATTAAATATAAACATAAGTATGTTTATATTTAGACGCAAAATACTCTTTTTTTTTTTTCTCATTAGAGACGCTCAAATATGTTACGTGTTAGGCTACATTAATAGAACCTTATTTTATTTTATAGTTCATTTAATTAAATAGTTTTGCATTTCTTATAAAAGAAAGTTGTTGGCGGAGCACCTTTTTGGTAATATAATATACTTTCTACTTTAAATAATTCTTTCATACTTCTAATTTTTTTACGAATTTCATGATCGCTATACCCAAAACGTCGACAAGGAAAAAGAGTCGACAGGTCAAAGGGCCGACACTTTTTAAAAAAATCTGTCTGCTATTTTTCTCTTCAATTTCAACGTGTCGACGCTTTGGCCACATGTGAAAAAAAATAAAGGGCTGTTTACTGTTTGGCCAACATCGTATTTTTTTTTTTATATCAATACAATCGATATGTAAGCCTATTTTTTTTATTTTTATTATTATTATAATAATTATAAATATTTCAATTTTTAATATATTATTTTAGTAAAAACAAACATTTGTCTAAGGGGAGCTCCGCCCCTGTACCCCAGACCCGTGAGTGTGATGATATATATCTATCGATTAATCGATATCGATTTATTGTGTCGACGATTTGGACGAGTTTTAAAAAAATATTGTCGGCCCTTTGACCTAATCAAAAATAGTTGTCGACGTTTGGGACGAGTGACAAAATTTTGTAAATGACGTGTCGGCCCTTTGACCTGTCAACTATTTTTCCTGTCGACGATTTGGGGTATTCCCCGTCATTATATTGTTTTTTTTTTTTTTTTTTTTTTTTTTTTTTTTTTATAGAATATTAAATTATTATATAACTGCATGATTTGAATACGGTAAATGAACAACTTAAATAAACATTGTAAAATAATCTTGCTTTAAGATTTATTGAGGAAAATTTAAAGGCAGGTAAATTATTCACTAAATATTGAATCTCTAACAGTATCGAAAAGATCAGAGCCGAGACCGTGATAAAAGTTGCGCAAACTATAGCAGTCAGTTGTCGAAATAGTAGAGAGGAGAAGAAAATATATCTGAAATGGAAGTCCTATATTTTTACTGAGAACAGAATCGTCTACTGGCAGTACCTTGATATAAAATTACCACCAGAACATATTTTAATTATGAAATGAAAAGAATTAGAGGTACCTTGAAGGTAAGTGAATTACTACTAGAATACCAGTGGTTCACGATTATCAGAATTATAAATAGGTTTCTTTGTGAAGTAAGAGCTGGAGAACTAAGTTTCCTTCATGATATCTGTAATTATTACTACACTGAGAAAATTACCTCATAGGATTAAAAAAACGATGGCAATAATTTCATATCTCAGGTGTATGTGAAACACATACACATATTTAATAGTTTTCTTATTATTCTAAATCTATAGGAATTATTTTTCAGAAAGATTAATTTTTCAAGCATTAAGTATTAAAATCAAACATTTGTAGATACGGAAGCTTCATATTTTTGCTTAAACTCTGGTGATAAAAGGCTATAACTCTATATAGTTTTCAACCCAATTGGGAAAAATCAGATTAATTAGTAAAATTATAAGACCGACATGACTCGATACACGGTGTTTGAAAGGGTAGAAGTTGAAGGAAGTATTGGGAAAATAGAAAGAAAGAGTTACAAATTTACAGTATAGTACATGTAAGAATGAGTGTAGTGGTTAAATCTAGGGTGAAAGAGTTAGACAGAGAAAAAGAAAATTTAAAGAATGATTATGCGAATAGAGAGTTCTAAGGAAGTGTCCATGGTAACAGCAATAGTATAAGGAGAATGGTACAAGAGTACAACGTCTAGAAAGAGATTAGGGTGAGCGAGTGAAAGCAGGGTAGTTGATGAATTGGAAAAAACTTAAATTCCACTTATCAAAGAAAACTACACTCTGGGAATCACCCCGAATATGCGACACGTACTACATTCAAGTTCATAGCAACTTCCCCCTATATAGAGGAAGTAACTGAAATGGTGCGAAAAAGTTACGAAGCCGCCTCAAAACACCCAACCTGTTAGAAAATTTTTAATGCGATGGAGAAAGATAACGTTATCCTTCCACGAAAGGTTGCGAGGAAAAAATATTAAGAATATTAAGAAAGATCGAGTGTTTGTTTTCGAATGAAATGTTGTAGTTGTGTGGAAAATTATTGTTTAGTAGATATAAGAAGAACCTTGGATTATAAGGCCCTGAAAACAACCAAATATATACAGGGTGTTACAGGACCTCACTGACAAACTTGTAGGATAGATAGGTCATACTGAGATGAAAATTTTTTGTTAGGATGCATATACCCCCTAACCCGTCGTCTCGGAGTTAAGCGCATGGGTCAATGTGCTCGCCCGTACGCTTAGGAAATGGAATAGAAATAATACATTTTATTGGAAGGCGTGTTTACATTACAATGTGTGTTCAAACTATCTGCCTGCGCCTCGTTACATGCCTGATACAGTCACAGCAACGACCGTTCAACTCTGTCGTGCATGGCAGAATTCTAAGTGATGTGGTGAAACGCATCATTGATACGAGCAATCAGCTGAGTTCTAGAGGTAACTAGAGTTTCATACACCATACCTTTGACATGCCCCCAAAGATAAAAATCAAGGGACATCAGGTCAGATGAACGTGGCGTCCACGCAATAGGTCCTGCACGTCCAATTAACTGTTACCCAAAGTCGACGGATAGATGCTGCTCGCTCATCAACACAGAAGTGTGCTAGGACGCCATCATGCTGGAACCAGAGTTGTCGGTGCACCGCAAGCGGTACGTTGTCCCGCAGGTCCGGAAGTACGGTATGGTGTATGAAACTCCAGTTACCTCTAGGGGTAACATTAATTCCGTTAGAAGAAACGGAGATGTTGTATAGACGAGTTAGAAGATTTAAAGTTTTTTTTTTTTTTTTTTAAGTTCATGAAGAGCGTGAAGAAGAAACTGAATGATCATTTCGTTTCCGAGGAAAATAGATTTTGCACAATCTGAGATAAAACATGTACAAGTTTCTGGGGGGTCTGAAGGCGATAGTAATTCCTGAGGGCAGCATGTCTTTAATGAAAAGATTGAGAACAAACAAAGGTATGCCAAAGTATATGGATATATTTGGAAGGAAACTAAATGGAATATACGCCACAATGCCAGAGAGTTCACCTCTTCCGTGCGTTCTGTATACTCCGAAAAATACTTTCGTCGAAACAACGATCTTTCCGAGGAAAATCAAAGATCAAAGATGTTTGACTAGTTTGCGGCTTCGAAGACTAAAACATGTTTAATTTCCGAAGGTGAGTATCTTGAAGAGATGCGAGTATATATAACTATATATATATATATATATATATATATATATATATATATATATATATATATATATATATATATATATATATATATATATATATATATATATATATATATATATATATATATATATATATATAGATAAGAGAGTGGTGAAAAGAGTAAAATGTGGAAAGTCTTAATTTAAGGTTTAATTTAATATTAGATTAAGGAAAAGGATTAAAAATTAAGAATATATCTGGGTATGTTTGACTCATCTCCAAAGTGATCAGGTATTTGAGTAAGGAGCTGCACCATTTGCTAAAGGTTTTGTGAATAGAAAAATGGTAAGCGAGTTTACCAACTGAATTTTGAAAATTGGAGGAAAATCATTGACTGTAATAAATACTGAAATCCCCAAAATAATAAATTCAGAGAAAGGTAAAAACAAGAAAATGTTCTATGCTTACGTGTAAAAGTTACTCTAATAAAAAACCTTGGATTAAAATGACAACAGAATTTGAATCAATTTTCCAAACCTTCTACAGAATGTCCCTGATCATTGAACTTAATATTGATTCCAAACTTCGATAAGTCTTTTCTTCAATCAACAACTAACAACGGTACAACTTCCTCAGAAGAATTGTCTCTGTTAAGCGCCTGTGTTAGTTTGTGTGTACTCCGATCTTTTTGAAGCAGTAAAATTTAGTAGTAGGTCAGGAATATTTTGGAGAGTGACCTAAATAACATTTGTTATATCAGATGTTTTTTTCTTGGTTTTCAAAGCACGCAAAATATGTAATTTTAAGTACACAATTAAGTGTAATTATAGTAATTAAAATAATTAATTATATATATATATATATATATATATATATATATATATATATATATATATATATATATATATATATATATATATATATATATATATATATATATATATATATATATATATATATATATATATATATATATATTAATTTGGATAACCAAAACAAGAGATTGGCAATACTTTTGGTTTGTGAAACAAACTTTTATCTAAAATATTTTTGGCTTTCTACCGAAGGCAAACGTCAAAATGGTGAATTCGTGATTTGGTGTGAACCGTTGACCCATGTTGATTGTATTATTATTTTTTCAAATGTAGTTTAACAGGTTCAGCAAGAATAACGAGGCTTCTAAAGGATAGCTATTTGGTCTTCAAACAAAATTTCTACGCCTTGTACACGAAGAGATTCCAGAATGTAAATTAAAAGCAACTTTGAAGTTTTAAGATTTATTGTAAATTTTTATTGAAGGTGTCTACTTTGAACCAGAGGAAGGCAAAAAAACTCTTCTGCCTGGAAGTCAAAGTAAGTTAAATGATTTAGTTCGTGTCTTAGGCTTCACAAATGAAAAGTGTGGAGTGTATATTAAATCTATCTTTTGACACAATCGTACTAATTGGGAGGCTCTACTCACCCTGTACGGTAGCTATGCTTGGAGTAACTGCACTGACTCTTATAGGACATTCGGTGTCTACCGAAAATATAGGGCCGTAATAGTTCGATGGAACGAGCTAATTCCATTTCATCTTAATGTTTTTCTTCCTAAAATTCACGGTTCGGAAATCTAAAACCAAAGACATTGCGTATCGGGCCCGGATTAGAAATATCTCTTTCTTTCATTCCTGTTAATTTTAATTCAGCTAAAAATTTATTGATATTTATTGACCTTTCCAAAAGTACTGAAATCGAGTGTTGCTTCTTGTTTTCAGCTTTCTAATTCTATTGTCGCAGATTTAGATAAAATTTTCATCTCTAATTCTTCAAACTTATTAATTTAGCTTTATAAAAACTCAGTTTATTCAAATTTCCATCTAAAACACTTTCAAACTTTCGCATTTTTTATTTATTTGTATTTTTGACGATTCAGATTCTATCGACCAACTGTCGATGATTACGATTCTATCGACCCACCTGTGGGAGAAACGAACATTCATTTTTTTCTACATAAACACAAAATTGTCTTGGAAACCTAGCATCACAATGGTTGCTTGGGCGAATTCAAAGAAACAGAGTTTTGTATTTATTGAGGGATTAAATTATTTTCCTCTTCACAGTTATTCCAATTATACGAGGGTCTCATCCGCCCTAGTTTGGAATTTTATTCTCTTATTAATAAATTTTTTTTTGTAGGGGGAGGGGGCTCTAGTTCCACCCCTACATTGGATAGAGTTTGAGTGAGCAAGCCTATTTCACCTCATTTGAGACATCTTATCACGCTTGGCGTAGTAGCGTCTTCACACGACTATATATATATATATATATATATATATATATATATATATATATATATATATATATATATATATATATATATATATATATATATATATATATTATTTTAATATATATATATATATATCTAAGTCAAAATCCGCCCCAGGAAGGGTTATTAGCCCTGTCAGTAGGTTCATCCGAGGATGAACCAAGGGTTTCACAGGTTAACGGAAAATATCCGCTGGCTGGCAAGGTCTATCACGGATGCCAACTTTGATCCCACCAGAGAAAGCACGCACCTGGTGTACTTATTACGCATAAGTGGGCGGAACTAAGCGCAAGAGAGAATTGCTCAAATTTCTCTACTCCAACACGGCCTCGAACCCGGGTCTCTCGCGTGGTAAGCGAGTGCTCGATCGACTGAGCTACGGAGCCGCTATATATATATATATATATATATATATATATATATATATATATATATATATATATATATATATATATATATATATATATATATATATATATATATATATATATATATATATATTATGTGTGTGTGTATGTGCAGAAAAGTCGCGGTTTAAATTTTTTTTGGATGGGTGGGTGGGGGTATGTGAAGATCACTCTGTCAAGTATTTCTCAATGCAAATTTTTTTTATTTAGGTTTGTGCTTTCTTAAGACAAATGAATTTTGAAAATATTTTGGTGATGGCGGCAACCTGCGTTTCAAACGCCTTACTCCACCTTTCGATCTCATTATTTGTTTTGGGTAAATATATAAATAGTTTCATAAACGTTTCACACTGTGTGATCGAACTTCGGAAATGGGCGACGATTTTTTTTTGTCATGATTGCCTATCGATTGTTTCTTCGTAACATTCGAATACAAATTGGGATTCAGGGGGAAAATTATCATACAATAACCCGAATGCAAGATACACAAATGCCAAAAAAAAAACAAATAATAAGATATGTAAAAATGTATAACTAAATTTGTATCAATTTCAGATTTATATTTTGATAAATTGTGCATTTGCAGTGAATTGTTGATGGTAAATATTAAGTAATCTGACAAATATATTCATTAGGGTTCTAGAAAATATTGAAATAGCGTTGCATGATGAAGTAAATTGATACTGCATCATTGGATTCTTATTAGTTAGGTAGACCTACTACAGCAAAGTGTCATAACTGAATGTAATTTATTATAAAAAAGAAATGTAACTTATGGCAAAATTTTGATTCAGAGTCTTTCGTCAGTAAGCTTCAGGTTGTAATTGAAAATTAGTCTAGTATAATAATGGTACAAATATTCATGGTAGACCAGAACAAACTGAATTGGCCGGACTTAGACTAGATTGTCCTTCATTTGCGGTAATGCACTTTTCTGATGATACTCCAGTTAGATGCCACAATTGTTCAATAAGATTTACCGTACTGTAAAACATTTTTATTGATTGCTTTACTTTTTGTCATCTTCTTTGGCTTTTAATTTGAAAAATCTTGTTGAACTTCGCTAAATTTGGTTAAGTCCGAATGAAAAAAATCTTGGTCGGGTGCCAGAGTCCTGGACTCGGTATACCACTAATGTACAAGGTCCATTATGAAAGTAATGCGCATTTGCTGGGAAAAAATATATTTCTTGATCCTACCGGTACAAATGCTTAAAATTCTTCGAAATGCTCTTCCCCAGCATCAATACACTTGCAGAGACGTGTCTGCCATGCCTGGAAAGGACCCTGAACCTCCTCGACGAGAATGCCTCTTAGGAACGTTGTGACATGTTTTTGGATGTTTTCCACGGACTCTCAGTGCTTTCCTTTCAGCTCTCTCTTCAGTCGAGGAAACAAAAGAAAGTCGCACGGAGCCAAGTTGGGACTGTAAGGGGGCTGGGTGAACACCGAGGTGTTGCTACGGGCGCCCAGGAATTGGTAACGATGAATGCCGTGTGGCTGGGGGCATTGTTATGGTGGAGCTTGACCGTGTCTTTGATGTCAGCCCTCACGCGCGCGACCCGGCGTTTCAATCTCTTGAGCACCTGCAGGTAAAAGGCAGAGTTGACAGTTTATCCCTGCGGTACAAACTCAAAATGGACGATTCCTCGGACGTCAAAAAAGACAATGAGCATCGTTTTGATGCGAGACTTGCTCATTCGCGCTTTCTTGGGGCTGGTGGATGATTTTGTGTGCCACTCGCTACTCTGCCTTTTCGATTCTGGGTCGTACTCGAACATCCAGAATTCGTCTCCGGTTACGACAGAGTTAAGAAAGTCCGGCTCATTTTGAATCAAATCCAACAATTCTTGACAGCGCAAAACTCGAAATTCTTTCTGCTCTTCCCTCAACACTTTCGGCACAAGGTTCGCGCAGACCTTGCGCATTTGCAGATCCTCGGTCACTATCCCATGAACCGCAAATGTGGACATGTTTATGGTGTCAGCGATTTGTTGGATGATCAATTGACGGTCGGAACGCAAAACTTCGCGCACACGATTCACGTTTTCATCGGTTCTGGCCGTTGTTAGGCGTCCACAACGGGGTTCTTCGGCGATCTCCTCCCGGCCCTCCTTGAACGCCTTGTGCCATCTGCCGGACTGTGACCTTGACATGCAGTCGTTCTTGAAGGCCTCGAAGCATCTGGAATGTTTCGGTTGCATTCTTTCCAAGCCGCATACAAATGTTGATTGGATATCTCTGATCAAGCGAACGCTCCATCGCGCCATGTTACAAAGTCGAAAAGCACACTTCACGCGGAGGCACGTCTTTCCACTCACACTGCTCGGAGCAAACTGACGACCGGCTGCATTGGAATGACAGACCCCTCATCACATTTTCTGACTCATTTTACCCCGCTGCGATGGATAGCCTCGTCATAATAAAATCATGCGCATTACTTTCACAATGGACCCTATCTATCTATCTATCTATCTATCTATCTATCTATCTATCTATCTATCTATCTATCTATCTATCTATCTATCTATCTATCTATCTATCTATCTATATATCTATATATCTATATATCTATATATCTATATATCTATATATCTATATATATATATATATATATATATATATATATATATATATATATATATATATATATATATATATATATATATATATATATATATAATATATATATATATATATATATATATAGCAATTCTCTAAATTAGAAATTAAGTTATGCTCATTCTTACGTGAATTTTACTGGTAAAATCTTAAACATTTTTCCTTCCTCGATTTTATGTGTCAGGGTAGGTAGGCCTTTGATCTGATAATGGAACGGTTTTGCCCAAATCTGGTAAGTTTCTATACGCCTCTTGCTTTTCCCCACCAAAGGAGATCGACTTTGCATATTCCCTATTGGCCAGTAATTATTATTTACCGTCTAGACCATTTTTTAAATTCTACCCCGATTTGAGATAACATTTTTGTGGTGATAGCACAATATGACTTCATCTGTCAGATACTGATGGACTTCTCAAAGCGCATCCCTTGTGCATATTCTTCGACATTTCGGTAAATCATGGCTACTACACTGCATATCGAAAGCTTTCGAAAGTCTTTCTCCCTTTCGATACATTTCTTTCTCTCTGATTTTCATTCCGGTCCCTCTACAGCAGATGTTATAGACGGCCACCATTAATCCTTTAAATCTGCTGAAAGGTTTTGTCCTATCCTCAATTTTTCTGTTTTTTCTTTATGATCATTCTGTCACATTCACATCTTCATCCAATTCACTCTCATGATGATGTTTCAACTCAGTATTTCTATTTTCACTTCAAAAACATTCCAGACAATCTCAGTTAGCTAATGCTAGAAACACAAGACGTCAGATCTTTTTCGTATTACTAAATTAAATAGGACCTGGAAAAGTAAGACGTTTGCAGTAACTCATTAACCCACTTGATATAGTCTTACATACAACTACAGTATCTTCTTTGAGAGCAAAACTCAAACCTTCCTCTGCTCTTAATCGAAGACGTTGGGTGTTCTGAGGCGCCTTCGAAACTTCTAAATACTAACTACCCCAGTTGCTTGCTCTGTATAGCGATGTCATCTGTTCTTCTATGGAGTAAGCATCACACATCAGGGTTGTCAAACCATTTATCAACTATGGAAAAACCTAAAGAGAAACCTATAAACCCCATGCGAAAACATATGTAAAATTCAAAATAAATAATTGGTAGCCTTCAGTGGTTATTTTCCCTGCTAACGCAACCATCATGTATGCAATGTATTTACAACCTAACCGTCAACTATGTATCATATTTGCATACAAAACTTAAAGTATTTTACAAACCTGATATTTCTCAGAAATGAAGTCGCACCATCTGTTGAGCTTGAAACGAACTCACAGACCAGGAAGCTAACCACTATACTTATGAGTCACTTTCCATCGTTCTAACCACTCAGCTCAGCTACAGAGATCCTTTGAGTTTCTTTGAAAACTTTTCCTCTTACGCAAACTTTTTTCAAACGTATTTTTGTTCTTTATTATTTTTATTTGTTTTATATATATATATATATATATATATATATATATATATATATATATATATATATATATATATATATATATATATATATATATATATATATATATATATATATATATATATATATATATATATATATATATATATATATATATATATATTGGGAGCGATAGAAATTCCAATAGGTGTAACGTTTGTGCATATATAAGTCAAATTTATTAAAACTATAGGTTATTTTCTTATGAGACTCATGCCATTATCAATACGATTTTCAACTATATGCCGAAAAACTATGTGACCTACGTTGTTTCAAATGGTGGACATAGGGTATTAATAAAACTTAAAACAAAGACCTATGGAAATTTTTTTATGGATAAGTCTCTCCGATGTCTTGCCGTTGTACTGTTGCATTACCCTCCTCATACTACCAATTAACACTGCCATTCTGAGCTCTATTCATTATTTGGGGAGAGTCAGTGCAACTCGTCCAACTACACCATCCAGCTTTCTAGTCCCAGACTCAACCATTATAGGCTCATTTTTAATAGACTCTACTGATAAAGTCTAGAGCAAACTTCCTTTTTTTATACTTTTACATTTCCTTCGACTTATGCCATTCAAATCCATGTATCTGCACGTCTGTCTTTAAAATGGACAGACTCTTGTTCCGCAATAACTCTGGGAGGGGGGGGGGAGTGTTGTGAAAATCTCTGACCTTTCTTCTCCAGAAAGGATTATATATATATATATATATATATATATATATATATATATATATATATATATATATATATATATATATATATATATATATATATATATATATATATATATATATATATATATATATATATATATATATATATATATATATAATCACCACATAAAACCGTGGAATAATTTGTATCACATGGCGGTTGACCAGTAGCAGTTCCAACGTGATTCCTCTAGTACCATCAGTTGGTGTAGTGGTTAACGCAATGGCTTACCATCTTAGAGGTCAGGGTTCGAATCCTCATTAGCAGGAGTAAAATTATACAAATTATTCTACGGTTTTATGTGGTGATTATATTTAGTTATTGACCTGTGGTTACGAGGATAGAACTGACCTGTTAACCCTACGCCCGAGTGTGGTCGGAGTATATGGCGGTTGATCATATCCAATATTCCTTTTGTACCATCAGTTGGTGTAGTGGTTAACGCAATGGCTTACCATCTTAGAGGTCAGGTTCGAATCCTCATTAGCAGGATATATATATATATATATATATATATATATATATATATATATATATATATATATATATATATATATATATATATATATATATATATATGCCCATTAATGAAGAGAGGAATTTCCTAGGTAGTTTCTCCTTAGTAATCTAACCGGGGACCTTCGAGCCACACTATCCCAAAACATTAACGAACTTAACTGCATTAAAGCGTCTTTCTTTGCAAATCAGTCTTTGGTCCTTGTCTATTATAATACAATACCTAATCAATTTGTCCTGTGAAGGACAAAATATTTTGTGATATTGTTAAAAATCATTTGTATATCGATTATATTTCATCATCACTCACGGGTCGAGGGTTACGGGCCAGAGCCCCAAGTAGAAACATGTTCCTCTGCCATGCATGTACTTTTGGAGTTATAAATCCGACTGTTTTAAAAACTGAACGGGGATATTGAACAAGAAATTTAATTCCTATTTTTTAAAATCTATCTATCCATTTCTACCCGTTCTATTTTTACTATTAGTCTTGTCAGAACAAAAGCCATTGTTTACAAAATTTTGATACTCTCAAATGCAGACAACGAATGTTATCTTCTTTGCAGCGTTTATATATATATATATATATATATATATATATATATATATATATATATATATATATATATATATATATATATATATATATATATATATATATATATATATATATATATATATATATATATATATATATATATATATATAAAATTCAGATAAGGCCATTTAAATGCTTGTACGTATGATGTACCGTGTTTTCTGCTATGAAATAGTTTGCCATATTTTGAAATCGACAAGAGTACTTAACGTCGAAAATCTATTTGCTCTAATTCGACAGTTTTCAAATCTTCAGAGGCTAACGAGAACTATGTGTCAAATTCCTTCAGATATAGCAAGTTGAAGATTCATAGTTTTATAGGGTAATTTAATTAACGATACTACATTCGGGAAGCCACACATTTTTCCTATTGGTCATCTAGTCGAAAGTGAATAGAAAGCCTTTATTTTACGTTAAATATTTAAAAAAAAATTTTTTATTTACACTCCCTTAAGTTTTGGTAAGTTTAGGTCAACTGTAAAATTTCACGCCCTAAGACTTTATAGTCATTTTTAAAATATAACTTTAAAGGTGAATGAAGATCACACACACACATTAAAGATTGCCTCTCCCGCAGACTAGAGATAATTTAATGTGATTTTTTCTCTCTTCTCTAGCTCCTTTCGCTTACCATAAACATCAAAATATGGTAAAATATTCAATACAATTTGATGTCAAGGACTCTCAATAACAGTGTTCCAAAGGATGGATAAACCAATGGTTTAACCAACAACAGAAGAACAGGAGTCTTTCCTGTTCAAAAACGTATAAAGATCATGACTATAATAATTAAATAAGATCCATTAAAGCATTAAAAAGCAAACCAAATGCTTGAGAAGGTACGAAAAGTTCTTTCTTTTAATGTGTTCATAAACATTTATCTTAGGTCAAATCTGCTTCATTCATCATCGAGAATGAATTTGCTGGAGTGATTTGTTACCTTTAATAATACATATCATACAGATACTAAAAAATAAAAAAAGTTTATTCGCTGTTTAATTTTAATAAAAATAAGGTATTATTTATTTGTAGAAAAACTAAAAATGTAAAATCCGCAAGGAGAATTTTTTTTTTTTTTTTTTACTGTGTATATCCATGATGTTCCAAAAGCATACTACTCTCTATACGTAACTATGATCGGCGTTTGATTGCCTATCTTATTAAAAAAAAAAAAAAAAAAAAAATGTCTCAAAACTATACAAAAACAAAAAAAAAAAA
>SEYY01006603.1:12500-15000 GCA_009176605.1 Armadillidium nasatum | reverse complement strand
TCACCAAGTAGTTTTTAAATTATCATTATTGTTATTATTAATATATATATTATATATATATATATATATATATATATATATATATATATATATATATATATATATATATTATATTATATTATATATATATATATATATATATATATATATATATATATATATATATATATATATATATATATATATATATATATAATATATAATATATTATTAATATTTTTTAATAAATAATAATAATAATAATAATAATAATAATAATAATAATAATAATAATAATAATAATAATAATAAAAATAATAACTGATAAAAATAATAATAGTATTAATTAATTATAATGATTATAATTACAAAAAAAAATTAATGATAGTAAAAATTATAATTACTACTACTACTACTACTACTAATAATAATAATAATAATATAATAATAATAATAATAATAATAATAATAATAATAATAATGACCAGTAATAATAATAACAATTATTGTAGAAAAAAGGAAAAAAAAACATCTGATGTGCGAGAGAACTTTAGCAGCAGTGAATTTTTTTTTCCCCCTTTTAAAAACTGAAAGAAAGAAAGAAAGAGTTGGTCTTTTGAGCTTCTTTATGTGGCATTATCGCTTCGCCAACTTTTATCTCCTTTTCAGCAAAATTAAATATAATTGCACAAAACGCACACATTTATTCGGACATACACCTACACACATTCTTACACATATGTACACACTTGTACAAACACTTATAAATTCTCATATATATATATATATATATATATATATATATATATATATATATATATATATATATATATATATATATATATATATATATATATATATATATATATATATATATATATATATATATACGTAAATGTAATGTTATTAAATTTATTAAAATTACCAAATTTTATTAGTTATTCTATTACTACTATTCAGAATTTTTATTTATTTACTTTTTTTTTTTAAATTTTTTTTTTTTTTTTTTTTTTTTTTTTTTTTTTTTTTTTTTTTTTTATTATTATTATTATTATTATTATTATTATTATTATTATTATTATTATTATTATATATATTATTATATATTATATATTGTTATTTAATATTATTATTATTATTATTATTATTATTATTATTATATATATTATTAGTATATATTATATATATTTTAGTATTAGTATTATTATTTTTATGGTAAATTTAATTTCGAAACTTTGGACTTCAGGTTGAAACGAAAGACGCTCTCCTTCATGCCATCAACGAAGAATATGTTGAAGCTGTTGAAGTTTTGTTGGATCATGAAGAAACCATTCACGTTGAAGGCAAATTACATGTAAGGCAATTTACACTTTACAATTTTTTTTTTTATAGATATTTTTATTATTATTTTACTTTGAGTATTTTCAGTAAATTCTTTCAATGTTACACTGCAAAAATTGTCCTAACGAATCGTTGGGACAAGTGGCATAAATGTCATATTCAAATTTTCAATAGAGAAAGGACATATTAAGCATAATTCACTTCACCGATTTATTTTCAAACAAGAAAATAACTGAAAAACTTTGTTGTGATATTATTGCCACTTGTCCCAGCGATTTCGTTAAGACAATATTTGTAGTGTAATTACTGTTTATAGAGCTGGGAAGCAGTGCCTCAAGAGACCGCTACATTTACACCTGACATAACCCCTCTGATTCTTGCTGCTCACAGAGATAATTACGAGATCATAAAAATACTCTTGGACAGGGGTGGAACGTTGCCTACACCTCATGAACTTAGGTACGTTTCTTTTCATTCCTTTTACAACATTAATCAAACATGGGTAATTATTTTGTAACCATAATTTTATATTGGCATTCTCTCTTAGTTAATTATTTAATTATTGGTATTATTTTGAAACCATATTAAATTATAATTTAATTATAATTATTGGTAATTTGTAACCATAATTTTATATTGCATTCTCTTTTAGTATTAAATTTTAATTTAATTATAATTATTGGTAATTATTTTATAACCATAATTTTATATTGGCATTCTCTTAGTATTAAATTATAATTTAATTATAATTATTGGTAATTATTTTGAAACCATAATTTTATATTGGCATTCTCTCTTAGTATTAAATTATAATTTAATTATAATTATTGGTAATTTGTAACCATTTATATTGGCATTCTCTTAGTATTAAATTATAATTTAATTATAATTAAAGGTAATTATTTTGTAACCATAATTTTATATTGGCATTCTCTTAGTATTAAATTATAATTCATTATAATTATTGGTAATTATTTTGTAACCATAATTTTATATTGGCATTCCACCTTAGTATTAAATTATTATTTAATTATATTGGTAATCCAACCATATTTTCCTTAGTATTAAATTATAATTTAATTTAATATATTGGTAATTATTTTGTAACCATAATTTTATATTGGCATTCTCTCTTAGTATTAAATTATAATTTAATTATATTGGTAATTATTTTGCAACC
>SEYY01006603.1:5000-7500 GCA_009176605.1 Armadillidium nasatum | reverse complement strand
TAATCCAATTTTTGAAATTTATAAAAACAATAGGAGCATCTTAATTAATAACTTGCCTTACAATTAATAATATAATAATAATAATAAAAATAATAATAATAATAATAATAATAATAATAATAATAATAATAATAATAATAATAATAATAATAATAACCAACAACACCAACAACAAAACGAACAACATCAATAAAACCAATAGCAAACCCAATAAAAAAGAATAACAACAAAATCAATGCCCAAGAAATAACAAACATCTAACAACAAACCCAACATCCAACAACAATACCAACAAAACCAATAAGCAACAACAAAATTAACAAGCAACAAAAAAATCAACAAGCAACAACAAAACCAACAAGCAACAACAAAACCAATAACCAACAACAAAACCAATAACCAACAACAAAAACATCCAACAACAAAACAACAACCAACAACTACAACAAAAACCAACAATCAACAACAACATCGACAAAACAAAAACAACAACAGTAACAACAACAACAGCAGCAGCAACAACAACAACAACAGCAACAACAACAACAACAACAACAACAACAACAACAGCAGCAACAACAACAACATAACCAACAACAACAACAAAACCAATAACAACAAAATCAACGACCAACCACAAAAACAAAACCAACAACAACTAAACCAACATCAGTAGCAAAACCTGTAACCAACAACAACATCAAAACCAACAACAACCAACAAGAACAACGAAAAGACAAGAACAACAACAATAACAAAAAGACTAGAACAACAACAACAACAACAAAACTAACAATAAAAACAACAAAACCAACTAACAACCACAACAAAACCAACAATAACAAAACCAACAATAACAAAACCAACAACAAAATCAACAACAAAACCAACAATAAAAAAAACAACACCGCCGTTGAAAGACACAGTATATTAACAGTATACAACATATTAGGGAAAAATAACCATTAAATTAACAGAATAGAAAATTACTCTTATAAAATACACAAATTTTGAAATAAACAAAAATATATTTGATTTCAACTTAATTATTTATACAATAAAATTAATTTATTATGTTCTTCATTTATTCCTTCGAGTGTATATATATTATATATATATATATATATAATATATATATATATATATATATATATATATATATATATATATATATATATATATATATATATATATATATATATAATTATATAATATATATATATATATATATAAGTGATGGCATCCGCATCCGCGGAGCATCCTCATGAAAAAACATCCGCATCCGCACTTTCGAAAATTCAAAATTCGCATATATATATATATATATATATATATATATATATATATATATATATATATATATATATATATATATATATATATATATATATATATATATATGATGCATCCGCATCCGCGGAGCATCCTCATCAAAAACATCCGCATCCGCACTTTCGAAAATTCAAAATCCGCATATATATATATATATATATATATATATATATATTATATATATATATATATATATATATATATATATATATATATATATATATATATATATATATATATATATATATATATATATATACGGAAATGGAATTTTTGAAAATACTTTTCCTTTTTAATTTATTCCCAAAGTTCCAAGTGGAAAAAGTATTAATTAACAAGTGTCTCACTAATATCTTCAAACTCACTCTTCATTTTCCCACTGTACTCAAACAAAACATATACTTAAAACTTCCTTATATAGGATCACTTACATCTCAACTTAATAGAAATATTTTTACTATAATTGAAGCTACATTTCCGCAAAGCCAGTTCATTCTCATAAATTATAACTCCCTTTCAATTTATAATTAATTCAGACACAAGAAATCTCACCCAATGCTTCTCAGATCCTCATTAATTTATTTATTTAAGTGTACCAGCTGTAATGCGGTATGTAGGCCAAACTGGTCTACAATTGAAAGTGAGATTGATAAGCATAGAGGAGTTTCCTTTAGAACAGACCATCCTCTTTGTTCTCCTGTACACTCTGCCATAAAAGACCGTGGATATATCCACCCTCTTTCTTCATCTAATTTCTCTGTTCTTCAACAAGTATCTTCCCTTCTTGATCGTAGGATTTTGAAGTTTTATATATAAAAACTCATTGCCCATTTTTAAATAATGAAGCTTCTTCTATTGTCCTTTTCACTCAATAATGAAAACCTTTTCCCAAAATAGTCCAGCCTTTTTATTTTTATTTATGTTATTTCAATATTATATTATTACTTTATTTTTTATTATTTTATTGCAATTATTATTATTCTAAATATCTTATATATATAATTAATGAATTTATATCTTAACTATTTTTAAATAGAAATTTGTAAAATTTAGTTTGCGCTGAAGACGGACCGAGATACGGTATTAAACGTTCACAGTGTATTAAATGAGTATGTGGAAACCCTTAGGCGGGATGCATACTGAAGAAACTGGTTTCATGAAACGTGAA
>SEYY01006602.1:185000-194209 GCA_009176605.1 Armadillidium nasatum | reverse complement strand
AAATTTAATATCAAACACATTAAAATTCCTTTGTTTAGTGCTTTCATTGGTGCAATGTGGGAAAGAATGATCAAGGTAGTCAAGAGCTGTATGTATAAAGTTATAGGTCGTTCTAAGTTAACATATTTTGAGCTACTTACAAATCTTTCAAATATTCAGAATGCTATTAATAGCCGACCACTTACATATGTCTCAAACTCTGACAACTTACAACCCATAACACCTAATTCTTTCATAAAGTTGCATTGTAACACTTCACTTATACTCAAAGAGGAATATGACAATACTTGGGTTGATAGTCATAGTAAAGCTAAGATTGAACAAAGCTTTAGAAGAAAATGAAAAGATCCTAGAAAATTTCCGGAAAACTCTTGGTTTGAAAGTTATCTTTTAAGCCTTAGGGAGCATAGCAGAGATCTGTATCAAATCTCTTGGGAAAATAAAATCAAAGTAGGTGATGTGGTTTTGATAAGATCTCCAGTGAAACCTAGACCTTTTTGGCTCCTTGGAAAGGTTTTGGAAGTGGTTATTGGCTATGACAATAAAATTCGCTCTGTAAAACTGAGGCAAGGTAATGGTCAAATAGCATACCACTCAATAGTAAATTTGTACCCTCTTGAATTATCTATTACTCATAGTGAAAATGCACCAATTGAAGACAATTCACCGAACAATGACATAGATAATATAGACCCTATCAAAGACCAAGATAATAATACTTCAGTTGTAACCAAACCTAAACGTAAAGCAGCTGAAAAGTGTAGAAAATTCATCAAAGATTATAGTGAAGACTTTGATGAATAAAACCAAATTAAATAACATGTGAATTAAATACATTTTTTGTGAAACCAACTAATTAATTTGTGAATTTAACATTTCCATGAAAGTAAGTTGATTGTATTTGTCTCACAAATACAATAATTTTGTGGGAGTGTAAAATAATTTATAAAACAATAAAATTAAAACTATTAATAGTAAAATATTTATAAAATTTTAATATATTTAACTGTAAAAATTTAATTAATATTGTGACATTAAAATTTACTTGGTTTATTTAAATGAATATACATATTTAAAAGCGCAAAAGTGCGCACGCGCATTAGTAGTAAAAATTACATAACAGTCGTACATTTTAAAAACAGTATTGTTCTTGATTTTGTACTGAAAGCTTCTATTAAAAATTGTGATACTTTAAAAAGTTTAAACTATTGAAACTAATTGTGTCTAGTTAAGTTAATATTGTTTATTATTGGTCATCATTAATAAATAATATTCCAAGATTCATTTCTTAATGAAACTATAAAATTTAATAGAAAAAGTTAAAAGTAGACCTTATTTTAGCCTAAACTAGGTTTTGATAATCTAGCGCTGGAGAGTTAAACTTAGGGTAGGTGATTTAGGGTCTTAAACTTTAGCAACATTTAAAATAATTAAGAGAATTTTAACTAAAGGTAAGAATTTAATTAAATTTAACATTAGTAAATATAAAATTCTTACAATATATATATATATATATATATATATATATATATATATATATATATATATATATATATATATATATATATATATATATATATATATATATATATATATATATATATATTATATATATATATATATATATATATATATATATATATATATATATATATATATATATATATATATATATATATATATATATATATATATATATATATATATATATATATATATATATATATATATATATATATATATATATATATATATATATATATATATATATATATATATATATATATATATATATATATATATATATATATATATATATATATATATATATATATATATATATATATATATATATATATATATATATATATATATATATATATATATATATATATATATATATATATATATATATATATATATATATATATATATATATATATATATATATATATATATATATATATATATATATATATATATATATATATATATATATACATATATATATATATATATATATATATATATATATATATATATATATATATATATATATATATATATATATTATACTCAACCTTTCCCACAATCGTGGAGTTTTGAGTACCTCAAGTCACAAACTTTACCAGGTCTCACTCTCTCACTACTGTTTTTTTTTTTTTTTTTTTTTTGCATGTTAATGAATTATCATTAGCATGTAGAAGGCATATTAGTAACTGAAGAGGCCTCTCAATGTGAATTTCAATTAATTTTATTATACCAACTATACGTCCTGTATTTACTCTGTTCCATTACAGATAATTAATTTAAGTGAATTAAAACTATGTATATCAATAAGAAAGGTGATTAATTCATCTTTTATGATCGAGCGCTTCCATTATCAGGAGTGATATGATCCATGTAGATATCACCAGGTTTTTTAACAACAACGACGTGTTTTTCATGTTCTGTCCCTGTAAGTGATCTTTTCTTCCATGAAAACCAATGCACATAATGTTTTGGTGCTACAACTTGTGTAAAGTCTCTTTTCTCAATCCGACTCTTTTTCTTTCCCTTTCTACTTTCTTTCTAGCATATTGCCTTGGTTGAGGATCCCCATATCTTCCAAAGCAGCATTAACAATTGCAGCAGCAGCCCCTACTACTTACGCGGTATCTCTCTGCTGTCACAGACAATTTATCATATGTAAATCTGTTTTGATTGTTTTCTATCGTAATTCGAAATCTGGAAGAAAAGATGAATCACTTCTTGTCTCACTTTCAATATTCTCGTGAATGTCGTCAGAAGAATCAAAGTTAATATATGCAGAACTACTAGAAAAACCACTACATGACATTTTTTCACGTTCAAGGTTTTCATAAATTTCATGAGTTCTCTTTCTTGTTGCAGTAGTGGCCCTATCTATTGAACCAAGTTGGTTAATTCTTTGTTTTTGTCCAACAAACGTTACCACTTGATCATTGGAATTCGAATACCACATCTACAGTCAGTTCTGATGATTTTCTTATCAAAACAGGTACATGGACATATATCAAACATCTCATCAAATGTCATAAACTTTTTATAAAAATGTTATTTCTTTGTTTGATTTTAACTTTATTGAGTTTGGTAGCTGACATTATCAAGCGTTCAACTTTCATAGCAATTGCCTCGAACGATATATATGGAAATGAAAACACATTCAAAATGTGTTTGACATCTTTTGCTACTATTCTGAAACATTCTTTGGCCGTTGTTGTGCCCTTCGATTTCATTTTTTCTTTATTCCTTACAAATAACAAAGAAAGACATCAGCCTTCGAAGGGATCATCGAGGTTGGAAAGGATGTCAGCTGACCAAATGAGGCATTGTGAGTTTTACTTCTAGTCGACATCTTTCTTCTTCTTCTTCTTCTTCTTCTTCTTCTTCTTCTTCTTCTTCTTCTTCTTCTTCTTCTTCTTCTTCTTATTCTTATTCTTATTCATTATTATTATTATTATTATTATTATTATTATTATTATTATTATTATTATTATTATTATTATTATTATTATTTTTTTATTTATTTTTTATTTTTTTTATTTGCAATTAGACTTTATCTGAAAAAGGGGAAAAAAAGTTTGTAAGCATATAAATAAAATCCATTGAAATTTAACATATTTATTAGTGTTTGGTAATCAATGGGCATTATATGTATCCCTGCGATCTTTGGTCAGTGGTAATGGCCAGTGGTCACTCTCAAAGGCATATTAAAAGATAACATTCATTAATTAAAACATGCCAAGCTCAATAGTTTTAAGTTCAAACTAGTTGTTTGTTATCACCAACGAACCTGGGATAAAAGAAGGGTGGGTATGCAAGAGGTAAAGGTGATCGTATATGATTCAAATTTTACCACATTACTCACGACGACATATGGAACTACGTGCAAAGTGTGGAATTAAAAAAAGGAAAATTTTATATGCTTCGACCCTCCTTAAATTGCACATGGCACCTGTTCCTGGCCGTCAGTACCTTGTGTGGCCTGCCCTTATGCGTATGACAGCCAAACAACGTTGATGCATGCTGGAGATGAGGTCGTGGATGGTTTGCTGTGGCAGTTCCTCTCATAGGCTTGCAACCGTTTGTCGCAGGTCATTAAAGCTGTGTGGCTGGTTCTGTAGCAGTCGCACAGATGCCCGATGAGGTTTACGTCGGGACTGTACGCGGCCGAGTCCAATGTTCGAATTGCTACCGTGCTCAGGTTATCACCAACACATCTGGATACGTGCGATCTAGCGTTATCCTGCATGAAAACGAAGGCTTCACCCATGTTGGTGTCAAATGGAACGATGTACGGTTCGAGAATGTCCTTTATGTATCGTTCTCCTGTTAGGTACCCTTTATAGCAGAATTGTAACTCTGTGCGGGCATGGAAAAATGTACCATAAAGGGCCTCCACCGAAAGGGAGTATCTATTGCATAGTACATGCCGCATAGCGCTCATGACGCCTCCGATAAACCCTGGAACGTTCGTCGGAGCCGTGCAGATTGAATCGGCACTCGTCCGTAAATAGGATACTCGCCTAATCCTGGGGCCGCCATTGCAGGTGTTATTGTTCGAAAGTTATCCTTGCTCTTCGCTTCATGGTGAGCGGGGGCTCTCTTTCCGACCTTCGTGGGTGGTATCAATGTTCCGCAAAGAGACGTCGAATGGTATTCGTGCTAACAAGTGGTCTTATGGACATCCTAAATATCTCAATATACAAACATTTTATACTTTCTTGATTCTCTATACTAACTACATGATACATCAAAATTTTGAATACCATTGACTAAAACAGTTCAGTTCATATTCTAAGCAATTCCCTTTTCCTCCTTTTAAGCCTATCCCATTCTCCACTTTTCTTTAAAAATAATCTTATAGAAATTTATAAAACAAGATTTACGCTACAACCTTCCAATGTTTTCTTTAACTTCCCTATTTGTACTCTATCGTTTGCTTGATGTAGCAAGAATAATAAATCATTTTCCATCAATTTTCCGCGCCATCACTATCAAAATAAGTATCTGATTTAAACACCCTTGACTATATCTGAAGAAACTTTGTTCTTTCTAGTCTTCTACTCCCTACGTTTCTTAACTTTTCCTATTATCATCCATCCATTCACTTATTTTTCATTCTCAAAATCCATTCGTGTTAATTAATTTCAAGTAATTAATTTTTTTCAAAATTTAATAAAAAAATAAATTTTGGTGAAGGTTATAAATTACTAAAATTCGCTCTCCTTAACTTAATTAAAATTCGGTTTAAAGAAAAGTCAATAAAAAATTTTCAGATTCTCTTATAAAAAAATTATTTCAGTAATTTCGTTTCTCCTTTTATTTCTTTGCAATTTATATTTACCTTTTTATTTTAATACGCGTTCACCTTTTACAATGAAATTGGATAAAAAAAATATATTATCGTAAATAATGATAATAATAATAATAATAATAATAATAATAATAATAATAACTTCAATTTCAATTTCACAAGTTGTATTCAAATATTGTACATTACAGGTTTTCAATATTTATTAGTAGATCCTATACTGCTAAATTCAATAATAATAGTAATAATAATATTCTGACCGTCTAGTACTGTAAAAAGGGGCTGCTAGGAGAAAATCCTGTGATTTCCTTTGAGCCCAATATTTAATACATGATAACAATTTACATCATTTAAAAATACAGAAAGTTATAATAAGTTACTTCTAAAGTAACAAATCTCTAGTAATATTAATGAGAGCTTATTATGCTAGTAACAATAGCAAAAGCTTTAGTTATGATATCTTACTACAATAGTACTACTAATAATAAAAATACAATGGCATTTACTACAATGCACTAAAAAGTAGTAAGGGAGTAGAAAATAGTTTTTAGTAGTAGTAATAATTGTAGTAGAAGTAGTTGTTGTTGTATTTATAGTACGTTATTATTGATTCGTTATTATGAATAAGGAATAAGCATTGAAAAGTTGTCAGTGAAAGAAAAGCCAAATTTTTTTTTTATAAAAATCTATTTTTTGTTCCCTTTTCGTAAGGACTTTTTTTAATTATTTCCTTGAAAATAATTATGCCAATGATTCAAATATCATAAAAAGAAACACTTTGACACAATGAATGAAACGAGAACAATAAATTATAATTTACTCAGAGAGAAAATCAGTTTCTTAAAATTAATTTATTGAAATGTTTGAAATTTAGTTTATGAGATTTGCACAACTAATTTTTTTTCCATTATTGGAAAATTTCCTTTGCTTGAAACAGTGACACAACTCAAAATGTTTAAATTCTTTTTTTTCTTTCTTGTTAAGAGAAGTTTCAACTTCATCTTTCCTTATTGATTTCCAATAATAAAGGGGAAACGGACTTATATTTAATCCTAATTTATACTTCATGAGATTATCTCTATTTCTTTCAACATTAGTTACCTTAGAGATTATCATTATTATTATTATTATTATTATTATTATTATTATTATTATTATTATTATTATTATTATTATTATTGTTATTATTATTATTAATTTTTTCATGAAAATTATTATTTTATTATTATTATTATTATTTGTATTATTATTATTATTATTATTATTATTATTATTATTATTATTATTATTTTTATTATTATTATTATTATTATTATTATTATTATTAGTATTATTTTTTTCATTAAAATATTTATTATTAATATTATTGTTATTCTTTTATTATTATTATTATTATTATTATTATTATTATTATTATTATTATTATTATTATTATTTTTAATTATTATTATTATCATTTTTAATTTATTATTATTATTAATATTATTATTATTATTATTACTGTCATCATCACCATCTTCTTCATCATCATCATCATCATCATCATCATGTATTAATTAAGACAAGAGGGAAAAGAAAACGGATTTCTCTTAACTTAAGAATTATCAAAAAGACTTTAGGGATTAATTAAATTGTCCAAAATTTAAATTATTTTATACGAACTTTAATAAAGTTTCTTTTAATTTATGTTACTAATTATATTTTACTGAATTCGAAATTATTTTTCATTGTTCGCTTTAATTTCTTTTTAAAATTGTTCTTTTGTTACTCTTTGGTTTGTGGCTCACTTAAATTGCAAAATTGTAAACATTAAAAAGTAATTAACCTGTTTACAATTTGGATTTTTTTATCTCCTTTTTTCAAAGAATATTTTAAATTTTTTTTTCGTTTCGGTTTTGTCCTTAGAGGTTAATTCCTCCAAACTATTGTAGCATATTTCAAGTACTCTTAAATGTCGCCCTTCCCACCTTACTTATTGCTCTCTCAAGAGCAGTGAGCTTCATAGCATTCTTTGCATAAATGAATATCTAATTTAAATATATATATATATATATATATATATATATATAAATATATATATATATTATATATATATAATATATAATATATATATATATATAATATATATATATATATATATATATATATATTATATATATATAACATCGAAGTTTAAAGTTTGATATAGGGTAAAGATATTATTATAATATATGTATATATATATATATATATATATATATATATATATATATATATATATATATATATATATATATATATATATATATATATATATATATATATATATATATATATATATATATATATATATATATATATATATATATATATATATATATATATATATATATATATATATATATATATATATATATATATATATATATATATTATATATATATATATATATATATATATTATATAGTTAGTATATAATAGTTGAGTCATTTTGATCTAAAAGTTTCCTCACCAAACCCCTTAAAACCTATGAATAATTAAATAGTAATGTTAAATATAAAAGAATAACTCTACTGAAAAGTGAAAAATAACAAAATAAAAAATATTTTGAAATTGTAAATCTTTATAATGAGAGTGAGGCCTTTCTACGCTGAAGAGTCCTTATCACACATCGTGAAAATGAAAAAAAAAATGGAAATGCTTAAAATAAAATATGTTCTTCCGTGTTTATCTCTCTTTCATTTCGTGTTTGATGCCATTTTTGCTTTTAAGCTATTTTTCACTCAAGTGGCATTACTGTCATTTTAATTAGTCTTAGTTTTAACTTTGTTTTCAAAAGAGTCTTGTTAGGATTTTTGAAGGGAAAGGTGAAAACTTTGTTGCCGTTATTTTTCTATATTCTCTCTCTTTCTCTCTCTACATATATATATATATATATATATATATATATATATATATATATATATATATATATATATATATATATATATATATATATATATATATATATATATATATATATATATATATATATATATAATAACCGCATGATCGATTAATCGAGCCACTTCCCAAGCTCTTTCCTGGGGCTTTTTTGAGGGGTTTTCGAAGGAAATTTAAAAAAAAAAATTAAATTGATACTTTTTCTTGTTCAGAAGGTTCCAAAACTTCCTACAAGGGTTTTCAGAACCTGGAGGCTCCTCAAGAGGGTGTGCGGAGCCCCCCCTCATAGAATTGTTTCGGAACAAGGATGTTCCTCTTTTGAGGACAGTTTTGTGATATATATATATATATATATATATATATATATATATATATATATATATATATATTATATATATATATATATATATATATATATATATATATATATATAGAAGGGTACTTGGAACCCCTACTGTGGCATTCTGCTGGGTACTCCTGGGTTGCAGGAGTAACCACCAAAGTCAAGCATGGCCAACATGGGCACAACAACTGTTGCGACTAAATTAGCAATATAAGAGAGATAAAAATTTTCAGCACGCCAGGATTCGAACCCACTGACAACAGCGTCGCCGTTAGACAATGTACGGAAGGCTCTACCACCGAGCTACGCCGCCTTCCCAAAAAAGAGGTATAGTAGAACAGTTTTCAAGCTCTTCCGCTTCGAATAGCAACTCGGTACTTATCTAAATCCATAGGAGGGTGCTTGGAACCCCTATTGGGGCTACAGTGGCAACCAAAGTACAGCCACGCTAATATGGGCACAACAACTGTTGTGTACTGAAATATATTATATATATATATATATATATATATATATATATATATATATATATATATATATATATATATATATATATATATATATATATATATATATTTAAAGTTTACATCTCACGAGCATTGCCCTTTT
>SEYY01006602.1:177500-182500 GCA_009176605.1 Armadillidium nasatum | reverse complement strand
ATTTACACTTTGACACCATCCTACTTTTGAAATGAATTTTTTTTTAAATTTTGAGGGCCTTTTTTCTGCTTTTATTTATATCTTAATTTTTATACATACTTATATATATATATATATATATATATATATATATATATATATATATATATATATATATATATATATATATATATATATATATATATATATATATATATATATATATATATATATATATATATATTTTTTTTTTTTTTTTTTTTTTTTTTACAGAACGCCACCGCTCACGGGCAGAGCCCTTTTCAAGGAGGGGGGGCACACACACATAGAGAGAACTCGTTTAAACACACAAACACACCTAACGCACAGCCCTCAGGTGGGCGCAGACGGAAGCCTTGAAGAGTGGAAGGTTAAATACAGAAGGAAAAATAGATGAAGGTAGAGAGTTCTACAGAATAGAGGTGGCTGGAAAGAAAGAGGTACCACAACGGGCTAGCCTGGGATTTCCTACGCCCACACAAAATTGGTGCGAAAGCAGGGCACCCCTTGTTCAACGAGGACGACGCAACGGTGGAGGAATGCGAGAGGCCAATTCCCTCTAGCACCTGCCATTGTAGTACCTGTAGAAAAGAGATGGCGCGCCAACGTCACGTCGCAGAGGCAGAGGGTCAAGTGAGTTTGAAAGTAGGGGACAGTTAATTAATCTCATAGCTTTGGACTCAACCCTATCCGGAAGAGCCGAGGAGCCGGGGCCCCCCCAAATGTGAGAACAGTACTCTATACAAGGGCGAATAAGACCCTTATATATTTGGAGTAACTGTTCAGAAGAGAAAAATTCTCGCAATCTGAACCAAACTCCCAGCTTCTTAGAGGCCGCTTTAGCAACCATTGTGATATGTGGTTTCCAAGATAGTTTGTTGTTTATGTTTAGACCAAGAATGTTAATGTTATTTAAAGGTGAGACGGGAGAGCCATCAAAGATGATAGGAAAGTTAGGAGGTGTTTTTGAGAGGGAGATGTAAAGAAGTTGAGTTTTTAAAGAGTTGAATTCCACAAGGTTGCTATGACCCCACCGGGAAATCCCATCCAGATCGGCAAGAATAGAATCGGAAAGTTGAAGACGAGAAGCAACTCTAGAAGCAAAAGAGGGAGCAGATTTGAAATGAGTAGAAGAATGTAGAGTTGAATCATCAGCATAAGAGTGAACAGAGTTAAAAGTGCAGTGGAGAAGATCGTTAATGAAAAGTAAGAATAAGGTTGGAGATAAAACAGAACCCTGAGGAACACCACAGTTGACAGAAAACGAGGAAAAGGTCTCTCCATCTACAACTGCCGAAATGGAACGATCTGAGAGGAAACTAGACAATAGTAAGCAAAGAGAAGGAAGGGAGCTTGGAGAGCAGTGACGCATGCCACACCCGGTCAAAAGCCTTGGATATGTCAAGCGCCACCACACAAGACTCCCCGAAGTCCCTAAGGGCAGAAGACCATAGATCAGTAAGATAGGAAAGTATGTCACCAGTTGACCTCGAGCGTCGAAAGCCATACTGGTGATCAGAAGAGAAGAGAATGAGACTCCAAATGATCCAGGAAATGAGAGTTGAGAAGAGTTTCAAAAATTTTAGATAGAACACAGGTGAGAGCTATAGGTCAATAGTTAGAAGGGTCAGAGCGACTACCATTTTTCGGGATCGGTTGAACAAATGCACGCTTCCGGCATTGAGGAAAAGTATTAGTATTAAGGCATAGAGAGTAGAGCTGAACGAGGACAGGCGCTAACTCGGAAGCACACTCCCTCAGAACACGAGGGGGAATGCCATCCGGGCCACTGGCCTTCCTGACGTTCATAGATTTCAGGATCCCATGCACCTGATTCATGAGTAATTACAGGCAGAGACATGGGACACCTGAGAGGAAAAGGAGTAGGAGGAGGGATGCCAGAATCGAGCAGGGTAGAATTAGATGAAGAAAGGAGGCCGAAGAGATTAGCCTTTTCAGAAGGAGTATTAGCTACAGAACCATCAGAGCGAATAAGAGGAGGAAAGGCAGATTTACAGAAATTGTTAGAGATATTTTTGACAAGAGGCCAGAAATTTTTATCAGTAGGAGAGCCATGGAGGTCAGCGCACTTCCTTTTTATGAAAGTACGCTTAGTCCGTCGAAGAACATCCCTGCAACGATTACGAGCTGAATGAAAGTTAGCAAGAGTGATAGGAGAAGGAGAGTTTTTCCATCCACGATAAGCACTGTCTCTCTCGCGAAGGGCAAGAGAACAGCCGTCATCGAACCATGGATTTTGAGGAGAAAAGATTTAGTTGAAGATTAAATGAATCTGCCCATCCCGTAAAGGATTACGGCCCCTACCTTTTCAGCAGAGACAGAAGCGTCCCCCGAGACAAAGCAAGATTCACTCCAATGATAGTTAGCAAAGAAGCGGTGCATTGCCCCCCAATTAGCCCGATTAAAGGGCCAGAAAGTACGTTTAGGGAATGGTGGAGCTGTTGGAGAGAAAGCATTATAATTAAGAGCTATAAGATTATGGTCAGAGTTACCAATAGGAGGGAAAATTGTGTACTTATATCTAGAAGGAGTAGTGGTGAAGCATAAATCAAGTGTATTCAAGAATTGGTTAGGACGATCTGGAATGTGTGTGGGTTCACTAATCAATTGCTCCAGATCGTTAAGAATACTGAATGATTTGGCCTCCCTCCCACCTGTATCAGTATGAGAGGAGCCCAACCATTCAGTGTGGTGTACGTTGAAATCCCCTAAATAGAAGACTTCAGCATTTGGATGAGAAAAAGTGACAGTCTAGTGAGTAGTAGTAAGGTATTTAAAAAAAACTGGAAACTCTGTTCCATTAGGGAAGCAGTAGCAGAAACACAAGATAATTGTAGTAGTAGGAAGACAGATTTTAAGCCATAAAACATCGAAATTAGGAGATTCTAGATTTACGAGACGTGTCACAGGAGTTTAATGTAAATATAGTCACAGACTCCACCATTTAGACGGAAATTGTTAAAAAAGTTGTAGTTAGAGACATTAAGATTGCAAGAGAAAGAATCCAACTGGGTATTAGACAGAAGCAAAAGGTTAGGAAGAGAGGTAGTGAGGTAGTGTTCAACAGACGCGAGATTAGATCGAAGGCCACGAACGTTAGCAAAGGAAATGGAAAGCCCCCTTCTACGCCCAACACAACGATCACTGGAATTAGGCATTCAAAAAAAAAAAAAAAAAATACCGTAAACGTGCACACACAAACACACACACACAATCACGCAAGCACGCTCGTAACCATACACTTAAACACGCACTCACGCACGTACCCACGCAAGCACACAATTTAGTAAACTTAAATAATTAATATTAATATCATTAAAATTATTAAAATCAATATTAAAAATATTAAACCTGTAATTATTAAAACAGATTATGAGGTAAATTCATGTTAATGAAATTTAATTGTTAGAACGTACGGAGAAAATATATATTAAATTTTAAAGGGTAAAATTTTACTTAGGTTAAAAATCATACTTATCTTGCATATGTCGAACTACACTGTCAATAAAATAATAATTAATTAAGAACACTTAAAAAAGAATTAAAACACTGAACACTATAAAAAAATTAAAAACAAAAACCACACATTTAGAACTAAATAAAACAGAAAAAAAACACAAACACACACACACACTAGCATAAGAACATATATATATATATATATATATATATATATATATATATATATATATATATATATATATATATATATATATATATATATATATATATATATATATATATATATTGTTACTTTCATGTATTTTATGTACTATTGTATGTTATTTGAGTCATTTTGTTACAAGCCTTGAGAATGGGTAGTAGAAAATTCACCCGAAACTATATATATATATATATATATATATATATATATATATATATATATATATATATATATATATATATATATATATATATATATATATATATATATATATATATATATATATATATATATATATATATATATATATATATATATAATATATATATATATATATATATAGTGTGTGTGTGGATGCTGCAAATATGGCTCTGGTTGGAAGCCCCCCCCCCCCTCCAGATTATGTTTCTAGGAATGTTGTTGCGAGAATTCTGACACCATATTTGGATTCATTGAGGACAGGAAACCCAAAACACAAGTACTTCAGCTTAAAATTTTTTCATTTGTTTGAAGTTCGCCTATATTCAGCTACTTCGGACACCCTTTCCACGGTCTAAAGCAGCTTTTTCTGCTACGTTTTTAGGCAGCTGTTCGATCGCTACCATCGTTTTTAAATCGTGAACCATATCCTGAACTAATTGTAGTTTCTTTATCTCTTTACTTCAACCATAAGGTTGGAATGAAAAAACTTCAGAGGTCTGATTGGTTATTATTTTATATACAATTAATATTTATTATTATACAATAAATATATACTGTAAATAATTTTATTATATATACAAAGTCTGTTTCACATAGCTCTAGTCGAATATATAAACATTTTAGGACAAACTCAAACATTATTATTATTACAAGAAAATGAACATTAAAATATATATGCAAGTAAATAGAAATTTACTTTGCAAAAATTTTATATTCACATTAATTTATATTACACTATTTCATTTCAATCGTAGCACTTTATATTATTTTTATTTATTTATAATTTAAGCATATATATATATATATATATATATATATATATATATATATATATATATATATATATATATATATATATATATATATATATATATATATATATATATATATATATATATATATATATATATATATATATATAATATATATTATATATAAATATTTAAAAAATATTATAAATATATTTTATAAAATATATAATATATATATATATATATATATATATATATATATATATATATATATATATATATATATATATATATATATATATATATATATATATATATATATATATATATATATATAATTCGGA
>SEYY01006602.1:135000-172500 GCA_009176605.1 Armadillidium nasatum | reverse complement strand
GTGTTTGAGGCATTGAAAACAACCATGTTTTCTCTGCCCCAATTTGAAATACGAGAAAGATCAGAGGTTAGTTGCTCCAAGGCTACCCTTCTCGAGTCTATCAACTGCTGTTGGGTGGGGACGTATTTCAAACTGGAAAGAATAATGAAGGGTGGAGTCATCAGCATAGGAGTGGATAGGAGATGAGGTAATAGAGAGAAGGTCATTAATGAAAAGTAGAAAGAATGTTGGGGATAGGAAAGAACCCTGAGGAACACCACTATTAATAGATTTATAGGAAGAACGGTGGTCGTCTACAACAGCGGCTACAGAACGACCGGAAAGGAAATTAGTGAGAAGATCACAGAGAGAAGGATAGATACCGAAAGAGGGAAGTTTAGAAATCAAAGCTTTGTGCCAGACTCTATCGAAGGCTTTCGATATGTCCAGCGCTACAGCAAAAGATTCACCGAAATGCAGAAGAGCGTAGGAACAAGAGTCAGAGAGAAGGGAAAGAAGATCACCCGTAGAGCGTTTCTTACAAAAGCCATACTGGCGATCTGAGATTAGATTAGAAAAATTGAGATGTTTCCAAATCTTCATGTTAAAGGATAGGTTCGAAAACTTTAGAGAGAACGGAGGTCAAAGAAATAGGACGATAGTTAGAGGGTTGAGAGGGGTCACCCCTCTTCGGCACAAGCTGAATGAGCGCACTTTTCCAGCAAGAAGAGAAGGTTGAAGTAGAGAGACAAAGGCGAAATAGTTTACCGAGGCACGGTGCAAGCTCGGAATCACAAGCTTAGAGAACCACAGGAGGAATACCATCGGGACCGTACGCCTTCTTAGTATTAAGCTCAGAGAGAGCAGAAATGACATCTTTAGAAGAAATTCTAATTTTAGGCATGATTGAGATAGAGGGGTTGAAGGAGAAGGAATAGCTCCGGAATCGTGTAAGGTTGAATTAGAGGCAAAAGTTTGAGCAAAGATTTCAGCTTTAGAAGAAGGTAAAACAGCAGTTGTGCCGTCGAAGATATTAAAGGAGGGAAAGAGGAAGAAGCAAAGTTAGAGTTGACATTTTTTGCAAAATGCCAGAAAGAACTTGAAGAAGAGGAACCAGAAAGATTATTGCATTTTCCACTGGGTAATGAGTTTTTAGTGTTTCGAAGGATAGATTCATTCCGGAATGAACTATAAGTAGCGTGAGTTTCTGGAGTTTGAAGACGACGGTAATCCCTGAAGGCAACATCCCTGCGGAGGAAAGCGTGAGAACAAGCAGAGTTAAACCAAGCTTTGTTAGGTTTAGTAGAAGAGAAAATATGGAATGTACGCCTCCATGCCAGAGAGAATCACCTCGGTAATGCGTTCTGCACACTTAGAGGGACCCCTCCTACGGAAACAATAATCATTCCACGGGAAATCGAAGAGGTACGACCGCAAGTCCGACCAGCTTGCGGCACCGAAGTGCCACAAACGTTTCCTTTCAATAGAAGGGGGTCTTTCCTGCAAAAGACTTGAAGAGATAGAAGAGGATACAGAGATAAGAAGGTGATCGGAGGAACCCAGAGGAGGAAAGAGTTTTTGGCGTTACGAAGAAGAGATTTTGCACAATTCGAAATATAAATTGCATGAGTTTTAGAAGTTTCAAGGTGACTGTAATTCCAAAATGCCGCATCCCTGTGGCGAATAGCACGAGAACAAGCAGAGTTAAACCAAGGTTTTTATGGTTTAGTAGAAGGGAAATATCATAGAATGTACGTCTCCTTGCACCAGAGCATCACCTCAGTAATGCGCTTTGCATACTCCAAGGGATCCCTCCCACGGAAGCAATAAACATTCCATGGGAAGTCAAAGAAGTACGACTGAAAGTCCGACCAGCTTGTGCACCGAAATGTATCAAACGCTTCCTCGCAATAGGTGGGGATCTTTCTTGAGGAAGACTTGAAAAGATAGAGGACACAGAGATAAGAAAGTGATCGGAAGAACACAGAGGAGGGTAGAGTGTGACAATACTAGGATAGGGATTAGAAGTTTTAAAAAAGGTCTAGAAGTTGGGTTTATCTCCAAGACGATCAAAGATGCGAATTACGGATCTCCACCAACTGCTCAATGTTGTTTTGGATGGAGAATTGAAGTCATGTTCTCCGGGTGTATATGAAAACTCGAAGAAAGTCATCGGCGCTTGTAAACATTGAAATCACCTAATATGATGATTTCTGAGAAAGGAGAAGAGAGAATGTGCTCTATTTTGGAGTTAAGATAGTCAAAGAATTTAGGATATCCAGCAGAATTAGAATATAAATAAACAGTTTGTAGAATGGCAAGAGAGCTTAAGCCACAAGGATGAAAATTCAGGAGATTTCAAATTAGAGATAAGAAAGCAAACAAAATTGTTGTGCACATATGCGCAAGAACCTCCTTTGACTGAAAATTCAGTTATCTTCAACCTTCGTTCTTTCTAAAGTTTCTTTTTAAGAGTTAGAAAGATCTCAGATCATCTAATCTTATCTCTGATCGCCACTTTGGCTTTCAAAAAAAGTTCTGTCGATGATTTTATTTCCCTTCTCTCTAAGTCTTGGTCCTCTTCTCTTAGGCTTTTCAGTAAATTTTGAGGTGTTATTCTAGACATATCGAAAACTTCCGATAGATTGTTGCACAGCAAATCTTTGATTTTTAAACTTCCCTCTTTCGGAATTTATTCTCTCTGATTTCCTTTCCGGTCTTTCTATTGCAGCTGTTGAAGATTGCCACAGTTCTTTCTTTAAATCTATTAATAATGGTGTTCTTCAGGGATCTGTTCTAACTCCAACTCTTTTTCTAGTTTTCATTAAAGACCTATACTCAATTACTTAATCACGTCTCCACTAATGAATTAATGACTTCATCCTTCATTACTCATTCCAATTTGAAGGACGTCACTTCCAGTGACAATTATTTGACTCAAGAATGGTAGCTTTGGATCAACTGACCTCTGACCTTTCTCGTATTTCAATCTGGGGCCAAGAAAATAAGATTGTTTTCAATGTCCATAAAATTCAGTCCTCCATCTCTCTACTCGACACAACCTTCCGCACCACTATAACTTCTTCGAAAACACACAACTTAAACCTTCATTCGTCCTTAATTTTCTCGGTGTTTTTTTTCGTGATATTTCTTAGAGGAACACATTACTTCTCTTTCTAAACAAATTTCCGAGAAGTTGGGTGCTCTTAGGCGCCTTCGTAATTTTTTCGCACCACCCGAGTTGCTTGCTCTTTATAAAGGTGTTGTTGGCACCTTTATGAATATTCGTGATACATCTGGGATGGTTCACTCATACAGCTTTCCTTGAAAAGGTGGAGTCTAGGGCTTTTCGTCTTAACTTACGATCTCACTAATTCTCTCTAATCTCTTTCTGCCAGTCGAATTGTTGTTTCTTTCTCTCCATGCTTTTTCTATTACAATGGACACTGCTCTTCTAAACTGTCTCGTCGCATACCTCCTCCACTGAGAAGGGCTCAAACTACACGCTTTTCTACACAGTCTCGACCTTTCTCTGTCGAAATTTCTAACAACAGACCTAACAGACATGTTCAGTTTTACATTTATTCAACTGGTAAAATCTGGAACACACTCCCTTTATCTATTTTCCCAACTTCCTTTGACTTGAACACTCAAGCGCCATGTATAGAGAGACGTCGTCTATTAACTGAATATGATTCTGACTTCCCTCCAACTCACTCTGATAGAATTTGTCCACCTATATATATATATATATATATATATATATATATATATATATATATATATATATATATATATATATATATATATATATATATATATATATATGCGGCTCAGTCTCAGTAGCTCAGTCGATCGAACACTCGCCTAACAAGCGAGAGGTCTAGTGTTCGAGGCCTAGTCGGAGTGGGGAATGTGAGCTATCCCCCTTCGCTCATAGCTCCGCCCACTTAAGCGTAATAATTACATCGGTGGCTTTGCTTGCTTGCTGGTGGGATCCGTGATAGACCTGGCCAGCCAGCTAACTTTTGCCGACAGCTCGTGATCCCCTTGTTTCATCCTCGAATGAACCTACTGACAGGTGGTTTGGTGCTAGGTGGTTTGAGGGACATTTGGGATAGAGGAAGGTTACCATGGGAGGTGAAGGTGAGAATGTTTGAGGGATATTGTATACCGGTGGTTATGTATGGGAGTGAAGTATGGAGGTTGAACGCTAGAAAGAGGAAAAAAATAGAAGTTTTCGAAATGAAAGGTCTGAGAGCGGTTTGTGGAGTTGGTAGAAGAGATAGAGTCAGGAATGTTAGAATAAAAGAAATGTGTGGATGGAGAAAGAGTTTGGTTGAGAGAGCTGAACAAAGTATGCTGAGATCGTTCGGACATGTTTGTAGGATTTATGAAGAGAGAATGGTTAAAAAGATATTTGTTTCAGAAGTGGAGGGTGTAAGAGATAAGGGGAGACCGAGGGGAAGCTGGATGAGTAATGTCAAGGAGCTGTCAAGAGATAGAGGAAAGAATTGGGAGGAGGGTGTGCGGTTGACAGAGGATAGGAATGAATGGAAAAGATTGGTGAAGGGGTGAATGTTTGGATGGATGTGGCCTGCGATAGACACCACCCTACGATTGTGGGAAAAGTTGTAAGTATATATATATATATATATATATATATATATATATATATATATATATATATATATATATATATATTTTATATATATAGTATAATTGGTGTGTGTGTGTGCGTGCGTGTGCGTGTGCGTGTGCGTGTGCGTGTGCGTGTGTGAGTGTGCATGTCTGATTATAGCTGGTCCTGGAGAGTATTTGAATACTACTATATTTTATGTCCGAAATAGTATTATCATAAAATCTTATGAATATAATCCATTTAATTGTATTATAATAAATTAATAATATAATATGAAATTTATTTCCTGAAACTAACATAAAATCAAATTAATAAATTAATCAAATGAAAACTAAACCTAAATTGAGTGCGATTTCTGTCGAAAGAAGATGAAGAAGTGTTGAAGAAGGTTTATTCCAGATTGGAGGACGAATCGACATCCACATACACATTACGAGAACGCGTTCTGGTGGGGTCAAGTTCCTTCGGTTTTAAAGGGTTGGCTACATTTCTTCATATTCCTGATATTTTCACGACTTGCCATTTTTGAGCGTGGAACCTACCATGCATTTCTTTCGTAGTCCGGATGAAAAGTTTGCTGAACTCTAAAGCGTTCCAGCACAAGAATACAACTGGCTGGAAGAGGGTGCTTCTATGATGATTTTAATACCGCTGTATGCAATTCATTTACAATGAAAAATAATTATCTCTATTAGTTAGGTATTGATAGAAAAAAATTGCTTTTCGTTCGATGGAATTTCCTTACATTTGAGAGCTGTTTGTCTTCTTACCAGACTGGGGAATTAAACACGTAGACGAAGCCTACGGCTACCGAAAGCCTTAGTTTCCTTGTAAGGATCATCAGGTAGATCATGGAAAGTGTTTCTTGAGGAGACTTCATTGAATCGGCAATCAGGGGACAACTATTACAGTTATCTTACTGGCCTTGCCTTGAGCTAAATACTCTTTATAAGCTTGAAGAGGGATGGACCACCTTATGTACTCAATGGTAGTGGAAAAATCCTGTACGTGAATTTTTGTGAACTTTTATGCAATGATTTTGCTATTATAAATATTTAAATAAGTAAATTTTTGATTTTTTAACTTTTATGTTAAAAAAAGGAAAACATGGGTACTATTATTTTCTCATAAAAATTTATATATAAATAACGGTTTAAATTGGCCACAATATATATATATATATATATATATATATATATATATATATATATATATATATATATATATATATATATATATATATATATATATATATATATATATATATATATATATATATATATATATATATATATATATATATATATATATATATATATATATATATATATATATATATATATATATATATATATATATATATATATATATATATATATATATATATATATATATATATATATATATATATATATATATATATATATATATATATATATATATATATATATATATATATATATATATAGTATTTGTGTGTGTGTTTTGGTGGATGGGTTTGGTTCTTTTTGATGCAAAAGAAATACATTGAATAAATACGAAGCTTACCTTATTTTGAAGTAACATAAATGGAAAAAAGACGTTTTTGTAAACAATGAATAAATGAATGATATATAAAAAAGTAATTACGATGAAAATATGAGGGCCACAATTCTCACATAGTTGTAATTCAAGGATTATGACATCACTATCCCAAATGAACAATTCCAAGAGAAAAAGAGAATTTAATACAAGCGATTGTTACAATCAATGCACAAAGATGATAAAAGAAAGGTAAGTGATTAGCAACAAGATTTAAAGAAAACTTTATTACTATTACTTGCGACTTTTCAAAACAAGCGGAAAATATATGACATATGCTTTCACGAAGAGAAGAAGAGAAACTCTATAAAATAGAAAATTTCTCGCAAGATTTTATGGTAAGAGAAAAAGTTGTTTCACTAATCGTTTTTTGTGTATGTTTAGTTGGGGATACTCCACTATATATAAACCCTCTCTCCAGTGCGAACTGTAAAGTACTTTATGATAGGTTTTGGAGCAAACGAAACTGTCTTCAAACGAGGACTCCTCATCTGAACCAAAAGTGGATCAGCCGGTGACGAAGAAGCTGAAAGGTGAGGAGGAAACATCACAGGTGATGGACAGAATTCAGAGGAGGGGTACCAGGAGCAGAGGATGCAGATTTTGTGAATAAAGAAGCAGATGAGAAAGATTCAGCTTCTGCGGATGGCGGAACAGATGATGAAGAGGAAGTAGAAGTGGAAGGTGCACACTCTGATTATGTAGGAGAGGAAGTAGCAGGAGCAGATATCACAGAAAAAGTGGAAGCGGGAACAAAAGCTGGTTTCAAACGGTCGGCAAAACTCATGTCCGACCTGCCATTTGGAAGCTATAATTTGAAGCACCGGTCGAAGAGCTCAAGAACTAAGAAAGGACATATATAGGGTGCCTCTAAAGCTCGTCTGATGCAATCGACTTGGACGTACACATGAGTACATGTTATCAAGGACTCTGGTATATTAGAAGTGCCTTGAGATGGATGTAAAGTCGGAAGCACGCGAAACTCAAGTTCCCTTATGCAAGATATAAAATGTTGAAGTCCTGCTTGTCCTGGGGACAGAAAGGAGTTTTGACAGTAACAGTCTGAAACGGTGAATACCCAGAATCACAGAGGATACAACTCAGACTGAGAAGAACCATAGGAAGCAAAAGCATCCAGTCGTTGTTCCTGGGGGTCAAAGCAGATTTTAGGGTCCTCTCAAACTGAGTATCTTTGTCTGTAATAATGCAAAATGGCACCCCAAATCTGTAAATCCACTGTAAGAAAATGTAAGAAACGGACTTTTCGAATATGCCTGACATTGGAAAACCTTCCATCCATTTCGTGTTACGATTAAAGCAGGTTAGAAAGTATCGGTAAACGGTAGAAGAGTTGCCAGGTAGGGGAAAAGCAAAATCAGGAATGGGACCGACTATTGTCGGTACCTTTCCTGCTTTCGGTCCCCTTCCCTTTCCATCAAAAGCGCTGCAAAGGAATTTACACAGGTTCAACTTGAGATTTGGTGTGCCGGCGCACTTTGGAAACCTGTCACTGGTAGCACTCCCGAGCCCATAAGTGGATGTTTTTATCCAAGTTGGGTCAAAAGTAACGAGCCTTACTGAATAGAAGGAACGCCTTTATCCAGGGATTAATAAACATTTATATGTTTTACACTATCAAAATACAATGTAATTCAATTTGTTTCTTCGCTTTGCGGATGAGAAAAATAATGAAAATCAGAATATATTATAATTCATATATTGACTTAAGCATGATATATATATATATATATATATATATATATATATATATATATATATATATATATATATATATATATATATATATATATATATATATATATATATATATATATATATATATATATATATAAAACACCCCTTTTAACACAACCTCCTTGAATAGGGCTTTGCCCGTGAGTGGTGGTGAAGTGTATATATATATATATATATATATATATATATATATATATATATATATATATATATATATATATATATATATATATATATATATATATATATATATATATATATATATATATATATATATATATATATATATATATATATATATATATATATATATATATATATATATATATATATATATATATATATATATATATATATATATATATATATATATATATATATATATATATATATATATATATATATATATGGGTTGTAATAAATTTCACCGGAAACTAGTCGGATATTAAAAATTAAGAATTTTTTTAAATTTGTTTTTGATTATTTTTGCGCTTATAAAAGCAAATTTTCCGCTTCAATATATATATATATATATATATATATATATATATATATATATATATATATATATATATATATATATATATATATATATATATATATATATATATATATATATATATATACTTTTATAGGGGGAGGATGTAGCGCCATCCGAAGCGATGCAAATACCTCCCACTGGGCTTAACACACGGGGTGATAGGATGGGCTAGACCATTTCGTTTCACCCCGTTGCCCTTTGTTTCGTTCCTTTTCGCGTTTCATCTTCTCAGAGGGTCTCTAGTGTACCCTTGACTCACTCTTAGAGTGCCTATGCTCCAACAACTTTCTTAGTTCTTCACATGTGTCCTACAAATTTACAAACGCTTACACTTACATTACCTATTAAATTAATCAAAATGGCGAAACATAAATCTGCCTCGGAGAATCCAAGAGGGGCGGATTCCAAACATTGCCCCTCATCCACTCCTTCCCCCATCACCACTTTCGAGTTGGTTGCCTCTGGTGATGGGTTGGCGCCACCAAGATCTCTATGCCGACCTGCCCTGGTGCACGGTCTTCGTTTTTAATTAATTTCTGCAACATTCGAGGTCTTTTTTCTAATCTCCACTTTGTCGAACACCACCTCTCTTCTTCTAGACCTCATCTCTTGTTCTTAACTGAAACTCAAGTGTCTGAGTGCTCTGACAGCAAACCCTACTCTGTTTCCTCCTACTGTCTCTATCCTCAATTTTCAGCCAAAGGCGGATGTTGCGCATATGTGGGCAATAATGTTGTCTGTTCTCGTGTCTCTAATTTGGAGTCTTCTGAATTCTCTACTTTATGGCTTAAACTTTCTTGCAACTCTACAACTAAATTCATTTGTTCTGTCTATTTATCTCCTAACTCTACAGACTATCCAAAATTCTTCGACTATCTTAACTCCAAAATAGAACACATTCTTTCTTCTTCTCCTTTCTCCGAAATCATCATTTTAGGTGATTTCAATGTTCACCACCGCCAATGGCTTTCATCTAGTTTTCAAGATCCAGCTGGTGAACTTGCCTTCCAATTTTCTATCCAGAACAACCTTGAGCAGTTGGTGCATCTCCCTACCCGTATCCCTGACCATCTTGGTGATGAACCCAACATTCTAGACCTTTTTCTAACTTCTAATCCTTCTCCTTATACTGTTAAACTCTTTCCTCCTCTGGGTTCATCCGATCACCTTCTTATCTCCGTATCTTGTCCTATCTCTTCAAGTCTTCCGCAAGAACGGCCCCCGCCTTCGGCGAGGAGACGTTTCTGGCATTTCGGTGCCACTAACTGGTCTGACTTGCGGTCGTACTTCTCTGATTTTCCATGGAATGATTACTGTTTCCGTGGTAGAGGTCCCTCGGAATGTGCAGAGCGCATAACTGAGGTGATTCTCTCTGGCATGGAGGCGTACATTCCATATTCTTTCCCTTCCACTAAACCTAATAAACCTTGGTTTAACTCTGCTTGTTCTCGTGCTATCCGCCGCAGGGATGCTGCCTTCAGGGATTACCGTCGTCTTCAAACTCCAGAAACTCACGCAACTTATATTTCATCCCGGAATCGTGCAAAATCTATTCTTCGAGATACCAAAAACTCTTTTCTTCGTCGCAAATGCAATAATCTTTCTGGCTCCTCTTCCTCTCGCCCTTTCTGGCATTTTGCAAAAAAATGTCAACTCTAACTTTGCTTCTTCCTCTTTCCCTCCTCTAGTATCTTCTGACGGTTCAACTGCCGTTTTGCTTTCCTCTAAAGCTGAACTCTTTGCTCAAACTTTTGCCTTAAATTCAACCTTAGACGATTCCGGAGCTGTTCCTACTCCTTCAACCCCCTCCAACTCATTTATGCCTAAAATTGTAATTTCTTCTAAAGATATGACTTTTGCTCTCTCTGAGCTTAACACTAAGAAGGCGTACGGTCCTGATGGTATTCCTCCTGTGGTTCTCAAAACTTGCGCTTCCGAACTTGCACCCTGCCTTGGTAAACTATTTCGTCTATGTGTCTTTCTACTTCAACCTTCCCTTCTTGCTGGAAACGTGCGCTCATTCAGCCTGTGCCGAAGAAGGGGGACCCCTCTCAACCCTCTAACTACCGTCCAATTTCTTTAACCTCCGTTCTTTCTAAAGTTTTCGAATCTATCCTTAACAGGAAGATTTGGAAACATCTCAATTCTTCTAATCTTATCTCTGATCGCCAGTATGGCTTTCGTAAGAAACGCTCTACTGGTGATCTTCTTTCCCTTCTCTCTGACTCTTGGTCCTCCGCTCTTCGGCATTTCGGTGAATCTTTTGCTGTGGCGCTAGACATATCGAAAGCTTTCGATAGAGTCTGGCACAAAGCTTTGATTTCCAAATTTCCCTCTTTCGGAATCTATCCTTCTCTCTGTTCTGATCTCTCTGATTTCCTTTCTGGTCGTTCTATAGCAGCTGTTGTAGACGGCCACCGTTCATCCTATAAATCTATTAATAGTGGTGTTCCTCAAGGATCTGTCCTATCCCCAACACTTTTTCTGCTTTTCATTAATGACCTTCTCTCTATTACTTCATCTCCTATCCACTCCTATGCTGATGACTCCACCCTTCATTACTCTTTTCATTTTGAAAGGCGCCCCTCCCAGCAACAGTTAATATCTCCTATTTCAAATTGGGGCAGAGAAAACATGGTTGTTTTCAATGCCTCAAAAACTCAATTCCTCCATCTCTCTACTCGACACAATCTTCCACACAACTACGATATCTTCTTCGAAAACACGCAACTCAAACCTTCATCTCTCCTTAATATTCTAGGTGTTTCTTTTTTTCGTGATCTTTCCTGGAAAGATCACATTACCTCTCTTTCTAAACAAGCTTCTAAGAGGTTGGGTGTTCTGAGGCGCCTTCAGTATTTCTTCACACCACCCCAGTTGCTTGCTCTGTATAGGGGTGTTGTTCGCCCTTGTATGGAGTATGCGTCACACATCTGGGTGGTTCCACTCATACAGCTCTCCTGGAAAAGGTGGAGTCTAGAGCTTTTCGTCTTATCAACTCTCCTGCTCTCACTAATTCTCTCCAATCTCTTTCTGCCCGTCGAAATGTTGCGTCACTCTCTCTTAACTATCGCTATTACAATGGACACTGCTCTTCTGAACTCTCTCGTCGCATACCTCCTCCACTGAGAAGGGTTCGTGCGACTCGTCTTTCTACACAGTCTCATCCTTTCTCTGTCAAACTCTCTGACCCCAGACTTAACCACTATGCTCAATCTTACATATACTCTACTGGTAAAGTCTGGAACACACTTCCTTCCTCTATTTTCCCAACTTCCTTTGCCTTAGCCAACTTTAAACGCCGTGTATCAGGTCATGCCGGCCTTTAATTAGACCATGTTCCCGACTTTCCCCCTAACTCTGGTGAAATATTGGTAGGCCTTTGGCCTTTGCCCACCAGAGGTAAAATAATATATATATATATATATATATATATATATATATATATATATATATATATATATATATATATATATATATATATATATATATATATATATATATATATATATATATATATATATAGCACCAGAGCTGGGAAAAATCCTATCACGGCTGAAGGAGGCCGACATGTCCAGATTCACGGAGTTTGAAAGTTTGCAAGTCAAAGGAAGTTGGGAAAATTGATAAAGGGAGTACGTTCCAGACTTTACCATTAGAGTAAATGTAAGATTAAGCATAGTGGTTAAGACTGGGGTCGAAGAGTTGGACAGAGAAAGGATGAAACTGTGTAGAAAGGAATGTTGCACGGGCTCTTCTCAAAGGAGGGGTTGTGCGACGGGAGAGTTCAGAAGAGTAGTGTCCGTTGTAATAGCGATAGTACAGAGAGAGTGACGCAACAATTCGAGTGGCAGAAAGAGATTGGAGAGAGTTAATAAGAGCAGGAGAATTGATGAGGCGAAAAGCCCTAGACTCCAACTTCTCAAGGAGAGCTGTATGAGTTTGAAGTGAAGGTGCTGGGCTATTGCCATTAGCAGATCAAAATCATGAAAGGTCCTGCTGAACTTCGGTTCAAAGCCCTTTGCATTCCCTTTGTTTGGATTTGGTTGCTTTAGCAAGTAGTTGACTAAGTTCTTGGCGTAGTTAAATTTTTGCACCTCTCGTTTCATTTCCACGATATTGTCCTTAAGGAGAAAGAGGTTAGGCAATAGGACTCCCACATACGCATTATTCTCATCCTGCAACAAATCCAGCCTAAAAAAAAAAATATATTTCGATTTCCTATTTCGATGTACTCAGCAATTACCTTTTTATCAGTTTTATTAAATACTCTAAAACAAGGCTTTTGTTCCATACAAATGTTGTTGATTTGTGTCATGCTACCATCAAGGTTTTTAAGCAGGTCTTTCATAGAATCGTATAGGGAGTTCTAGCGAGTAATACTTGGTGTTTTAAGCTTTGTCCCAACTCCTTCTTGATTCTTGCAGAAGTTGTAATTTTCCTATTTTGGGTATTCCTTAATACCTGTGCTTTGGCAAGTGTCATATATATATATATATATATATATATATATATATATATATATATATATATATATATATATATATATATATATATATATATATATATATATATATATATATATATATATATATATATATATATATATATATATATATATATATATATATGAACCGACCGGGGCCCCGACCCCGGCCAACCCCGGCCCCGGCCAAAAATCAGGGAAAACCGGGGTTGCCGGCCGGGGTTAAAATGGCAAATGATAAAAATTTTTTTTTTTTTTAATTTTCGGCCGATTCTGCTGAAACTTTCAGTTATATCAATTAAGAAAAGTCCATTTCTAGCGTTTTTCCGAGTCTATTACGGTTAAAAAAAAAATTATTTATTTATTTTTTTTTTTTGAAATTTTACCCTTTTTTAATTGAATGGTGGTGCCATTTTTTAGAATGAGCTGAAAATTGGACTATTTATTCAAAATTAAATGGGATACAAAAGTCTCTAATAGACTTTTGTTCCCAGAGTTATAGGAAAAATGTTATAAGCCAAAAACTGACCAACTATAGAAAAAAAAATTTTTTTGAACTAAAAAATCCACCTTTTCAGACAAAAATTTTTTTTAAAAAATACAACTATGACATTTCCTATTTTTGGTGTGTATAGAGGAGGGGTGGGGCTACAAATTCCTCTATGTACTTTATTCGATGACATTCGTTGGTTTTGAGATATAGCCTTCAAAAAGGTCCATTTTTGGCCAAATTTCAAAAATTTCCCAAAGTTTGAGAGGCTATATCTCGCTTCAAACAAAGAGCATTTAAATATGCACTAAATAAATATTGTTGCCCTGCCCTCTTCTAAACAACATTCACAAATAAAAAAAAAATAGTAGGTAGCGTTTTTTATAAATATTTTTTTCCTCCAGAAGGGTACGATTTTTGCAAATTTTTTTTCAAGTGCTTATATAACTTTTTTCTAGACGTGATATCAAAAACCTATTCCCACCAATGCAAGAAATTGGGGCAAAGGTATTCAGCTAAATTTTCAGCTCATGTGGACCAGTGGTTTGATCCAGTTATTCATTTTTTTCAACTTTGGGTCCAAATAAGTTTCAAACCGTTATAGACTCAAAAAAATGCTCGAAATCAACTCAGAACTTCGTGAAAAAATTCACATAATTTGAAAATTTCAGCTCAATCAGTCAAATAATTAAAAAAAAATTTCAAACAAAATATAAGAAAATTAAGATTTTTTTCCTTTTCTGTTTCTTTTGACCGCTCCTTTTCTGCTAGTGAATGTTCATCTTTGTGTTTTGATTTTAGATACTCCAAAAAGATTTGGTTGAAATTTTTTTACTTGTAGCACCCGGAGGTTCTCTTCTAATTTTCTGACTGCAGATGTTAACATTTAGCTATTTCGAGCCTATCCTGAAACATTGTAAAGTATTCAAATACTGCAGAAGCTGATCTTTTAGCCATATTGACTGAAAGTATAAACAAAATAATAATTTTTAAATAATGCAGCTAAATGATACAAGTTTGATACATGGCAATAAAATAACAATGATATGTATAAATACAGGTTAAATTGATAATTTTATATCTTAAATTTTTTCAAACTTTACCTTAGGGTCTTACTTAAGTAAACCTGTTGAATCAGTATTATGAATTAGAATATTTTTTTTTTTAATTTTTGTACTTTTTTTAAACTTTAACTATACAAAACTGTAATTTTTTGATTTTTTTTTAGAGAAAATGCTTATAATCATTAATTTAAGTGAATGTTGGCTATTCTACTCCTTCCTTACAATTAAATAAACCTTATTTCTAATTTTCTTAACCTTAAATTTCAGTGCTTTTGACCTCTTTACAGATTTTAGGAAACCCCGGCCAGAACCCCGTCCCTGGCCCCGGCCATAGCCAAATTCCAACCCCGGTCGGTCCCATATATATATATATATATATATATATATATATATATATATATATATATATATATATATATATATATATATATATATATATATATATATATATATATATATATATATATATATATATATATATATATATATATAATTATTTAGATAGAGCGCAAATTTTTGCTTTTCGCTCTAAAAAAGTTGTTGAGAGCAAATGCAAAAGCGCATATTTTCGAAATTGTATATTATATATATATATATATATATATATATATATATATATATATATATATATATATATATATATATATATATATATATATATATATATATATATATATATATATATATATATATATATATATATATATATATATATATATTAGAGGAATGTCATAAATATATTGAAAATATCTGTAGGTTTCTTTTCCTTTTGGTAATCTTTATTTTTTGTATTGAATTTGTTGGAATAATGGAAATCGTAATAGTTGTTATTTAATATGAGAATGCATATTTACAATGCATTATTATTTGCTGTACCTTATATATATATATATATATATATATATATTATATATATATATATATATATATATATATATATATATATATATATATATATATATATATATATATATATATATATATATATATATATATATATATATATATATATATATATATTATATATATATCTGAAGCCTTGTAAGACCAATGAGACTTTAGCACTAAAAAAAAGAGACCATTAAATTACAGTATATGGCATTTAACATTTAAAACTATAAACAAATACTACGGTTTTCTTACTATATATATATATATATATATATATATATATATATATATATATATATATATATATATATATATATATATATATATATATATATATATATATATATATATATATATATATATATATATATATATATATATATTCACCCTTCACACTCTCGTGACGTGGTTCCAGCCACGATTCCCTCAAGCACACACACACACGCACACGTACACGTACACGCATGAACCCTACCTCTCACTCCCCCCTCACAACCGTCTTCCATCTTATTCTGTTCTACGCAACTCTCTTACCCTCTCCTAAATTTAAACCTCTTCCCCAAATATCTTCCTCACCCCATTCATTCATCTTCGTTCACCTTGGCCTTCCTCTCTCCCGCTCCATCTCCTGTCTAAGTACTTAACTCATCTTCCTGTCCTTATTATTTGCAACCCCCTTTGCACAGCCACCTCCGCATCACTCATTATTCATCTCGTCCATCCAAACTTCTTCAATATTTTTTTTGTTTCTAATACTATTTACCTTCTCAAACCTCATATTGCCCTTAATCCCAATATTCCCAAATATTTGAACTTTTCCATCTCCTCAGATTTCTCTCTCTCTAACTCATCACTCCCTCATTGATCCCTTCTCACCTCCTCATCTCCACCCACATCTTTATTAAATTTTGCTTGATTTACTTTCAATCACTTTCTCATGCATCAAACTTCTTCACCAACCTTCTCAACTTTTCCACAGTCTCTGACACCAACATCTCATCATCTGCAAACAGCTAGACAGTTACCTCCCAATCAACCTCCGTACTTCTCAACCTAATAATACTCTTCCCTTTTCACTCCATACTAAATCATTCATCAACTGATAAAACAACCACGGCGATATTACACACCCATGTCTCAGCCCCAATCTGTTAGCCTCCATCCTCGCTCTACAATTTTCAAAAAAGGCTTTGATCCTTTTAAATAATCTCTCTCCCTTCTATTTACCTCCACCACCGGTGCATAAGCACATATTAAAACCCAATGTTCAATTTTTAACCTTAATCTTTCCCCCATTCTTCCTCACCATTTGCCACTCCCTCCATTGCTCTAACCCTCCCATTCACTAGTTCGTAAATCCCTGTTTACTTCTCACAGGACAGTTACCACACGCCCGTCAATTTTATTTCACTTAAAGAAGAATGTCCATCTTCTTTTTCTTCAACACCATTCCCACATCCTCCTTCTTCTCTTTTTTTTAACCAATTCCTTGAGGCTACCCACCTCTATATTAACTCAACAACCATCCCGTGGGTTTCCCACCACCTCACAATGTCAACCTTCAACTGCGATACCTTATCTATAGTGCTGTAGAATGAAAATATGTATGAGTTACTGACACGGTATGGGTTAATAAACATGTTGTAAAGTATATACTAGAATTTTTGGTTAATATTCGGATGTTTTTTGGATTGGAAGCTTCTCCTCTCAAATTGTTGGTTATAAATTTCCTTCAAATAGCCGGATATTAAAAGTTTTTTTTAATTTATGACAGGTCAAGCTTACAGTCCAAGACAGAGTGCGGTTAGCAGTAAAAGAGACAATTGTATTTTGGGAGAAAGCGAGAATACCTTCCAAAAAAGAGAAGAATTGTATCTCAAAGTTGAAAAAATTATATGATGAGTGGCAAAGTATACATAAAAGTTCTGATAAGAATTCTACTATGCAAATCTATTATATCTTTCTTGCAGACATATTTTAGAAATTATTGTTAAAACTGTCTATAAGCAAAAATTTCCAAAAATATCTGGTCCCACAGATCCATTATTCTTAAAAAATTTCAAAATCCATAAAACTAAAATTCTACCTGGGATTGCAGAGAAAGAAGTATCTAAAAAAAATTTAAATTAAATATTTGAGGACATTGGTTACTTAAGTGCGGAATGACTAAAGAATTTGTACAATTATGTTTGATTTATTTTGGGGAATTTCCAACAGAAAATGTATTTTTTTTCTTTATCAAGGAGCAATCCTTCACGCCCGTTGGATGTCTATAGTCATTTATTCGCAAAAACTGATTTTATTTAGGAAAGAATTCCAAATAAATGCAACCATAGAGAAAGCTCTGTAAAATATATGTATTTTCATTGTGAAAATTTACACGAAAAAATGGTTCTTCTATCTGCTTTGTACAAAAGCTTCACGATCAGATTTTTAAGTTGAACAAAAGTTTGTGGGAGTATAAAAAAATTTTGATAAAGTCTTATCTAAAGCTGTTTTATGGCATTTGTGGCATTTAAGTGAGTGCAGAAAATGTGACAATGTTCGGTTTGAGATAATGCGAAAGATGTGTCAGAAAATTCGGGAAACCGATGAATCAGATTGAGAAAAATTCCCCGAAAAAAAGGTTACTTTACTATATTTTGATCTTGAAAAAATTGTTAAAGGAGACATGGAACGATTCGTATTTCCAGATACAAAAAAGATTTTCTAGTTTTATTATAATTATATTTTTCCTGAACGAAGACCTGTGAGAATGGAACACAAATAAGGAATATCATCGATGAAAAGAGATTGTTCGGAAAATGAGTGACAATTAATACAGCGGAAAAAGAAGTTAATTTGAGAAATAAAATGAGAAACTGAGAAGAACCCGAAGATCAGAAACAGTTTATTTTGCAAGTCGTATCCCACCCATTATAAGAACTATATTCGGATTACAAGAAGCAAACTCTTAATTCGGTATCGTAAATATTTTAAATATAGCTGCATACTAAGTAAAGTATAATTAAATCTATTACAACAATTAGTAACCATTTTATTTAAAACAGTACACAGATTACACTACATTACTTTACTTAGAGATAGCACAGATTTCTTTTTTTTAAATCATTTTCCACCTCTCGGCGGCACAGGTTTAATTTAATAAAATTTTGCTGAAATTTCATAGATATTACTTTTTTTGTAGTAGAGAACCTTTCTAAGGGTTACCACCCAGAATATGTTGGAAAAAAAAACTTATTAATTAGCACCATCTATATATATATATATATATATATATATATATATATAATATATATATATATATATATATATATATATATATATATATATATATATATATATATATATATATATATATATATATATATATATATATATATATATGAGAGGGTGCAGGATGGAAATTGAACGTCCGTTTGTAAAATGTTTGTACATGTTTGTTTTTCCTTCTTCTTTTTTCTAAGTTTCCTAAGTGTAATTATGTCCACTGTTAATGTTAGGTGTGTTAAAAGCGGAAACAAAAGAAATCCTCTGAGCGAACAGTGGGAAAAGATTTTTATTAAATTTGCGTCTATCTCAATTTAATGTTTGTTTTATTTACAGAATAGGTTATTTTTTCGTCCCATGAAAATTGACATCATCAGTGGTTCTTCTTCTTCTTCTTCTTTTTCTTCAGTTTTTACGAAAGAGAACCTAGACAGGTCTTTTAAATTACAACTCTTTTAGAAATTTTTTCCAGATTTTTTTTTTTATAGATTTTTTTGTATCGTCTGCAAATTTTTTTTTATAAATCTTTAGTTAGGCCTCATCTGGAATACACGATACAGTTTTGGAGTCCATACCTCAAAAAAGACAAACTCAAAAGTTTTCAAAATAGGGCAACTAAATTAATACCAGAATTGAGAGGTAAATCACATATGCAACAGTTACGAGAACTGGATATACATTCTTTACAAATAAGAAGATTGAGAGGAAAATTAAAAGAAGTATTTGAAATTCTAAATAAATTTGACAACGTTGATTATAAGCAATACTTTCGGTGCGATTGAATGACCTAACACGTAGCAACGGAAACAAGTTATCTCACAAGTGATTTCAACCAAACATAGCAAAGAATTTTTTACGAACCATATAATTGAAAAGTGGAATAGTCTTTCTTATCAAATAGTAAACAGTAACAACATCGGATCATTCAAGAAGAAATTGGAAATACATTTTAAGGAAATTGCTCTATGAGCGTATAGTTAACATGACTTTGTACTTTATTATTAATGAACAAGAAATGATGAAATCATTTAAGTAACGCTAAATGTAACTCTATTAAGAAATGCGGGAGCTGTATTTATAGTGTCTTCGCCGAATACTGTTATTTAACAGATTAGCCTTGAGTGTACTGTAAAGTCTTTGCTAATCAGTGTTCTGTAGTTTTGTAGTTCTTCTTCTTTTTCTAATAATAATAATAATAATAATAATAATAATAATTATTATTATTATTATTATTATTATTATTATTATTATTATTATTATTATTATTATTATTATTATTATTATTATTATTATTATTATTATTATTATTAATTATTATTATTACTTTTGGGAACACGTATTTTGTTGAATGATATATAACATATGATTCCTGTGGGTTTGAGTAATTTGAGTACACTGAATACGAATTTGAATTAGGTTTGTCTCTATATCAGGTTCAGATTCCTGTAAACAGCCAATCGACCATTTTCAAAAATTTTCAAGTAATAGCAAAAAAAAGTAATTTTGTGTTAAGAAGGTTTTTCAAGTTTCAGAAGCAGTATAATTACATAATAACGATAGAAATCACTTTAAAAAAGATACAATAATTTCACTGCGCGGCAAAAAATTTCTTTATAAGACAAAATAGGGTATTTGATTGTTGATGGAAGGTCTCTCTTCAAGCACCATCAGCCACATTCAGGATTCAAATTTCATAGTTTTGTACATTGAACAATAACTTAACCTCCGTTCTAAAGGATCTTTACACATCATGTGGAAATCCCATCGCCCTTGCTTGTCATTTATATTACCTAAATTACTTGGAAATTGGTCAAGATGGCTATTTTAAAAATGCATTTTTGCACTCATATTACAGCCTAAATATTTGTGTTATTTAATTAAGTAAAATCGTAAATAGTTAGTTACTTTTCTTCATTATAATTTTTGCTACATTTTCACAATTTCATTATTTGATATTCGAATTTTTATTATATTATTAATAAACAAAATATAAAACAAAATAAATAAATAAATATATAAGAAGTTTTAATAAAAGAAATTGAATTCTTAAGAATTATCTTTCAATGTCTTCGAAGAATCTCAAGAGGGGAAAAAAAAAAAAAAAAAAAAAAAAAAAAAAACCCTCTAAATTTAGGTCACTTGTATTGTCATTTTCGTACATTTTTTTAAAAAAAAGAAAAGAAAAGAAAAACAAAACTAAACAATTTGAAAAGCGAAAAAAGGTCTTTTTAATTACAACTCTTTCAGAAATTTTTTCCAGATTTTTTTTATAGATTTTTTTCCCCATTTTTTCTGAACTTTTGTGTTTCAGTTTAATATATTAAACTCATTTAACCTGCAAGGGAAAGGAGTAATTGCAGAAATTCTCCCACACACAACACATACAGGCGCAAACTCTCTCTCTCTCTCTTTATATATATATATATATATATTATATATATATATATATATATATATATATATATATATATATATATATATATATATATATATATATATATATATATATATATATATATATATATATATATATATATATATATATATAAGAGAAAGGTTATTAGATGTGAATGTGTTTAGGGATCTGCAAAAAGAGTTTTCAGACCATTGCTTGGTACTAGCTAGAATTAGAATGAGGGGGTGGGGTGGCTGGAGGAAGGATGGGGTATAAGGAGGGGAGTAGAGATTGTGAGAGTAGAGAGATTGGAAGAGGAAGGAGTGCGGAGCAGTTCAGTAGAGAGTTAAGTTTAGGTTGCGAAGAGGTAAGAGGTAGTGTGATTTGGGAAGTGGAGGAAATTTAATTAGAGACTGATGGAAAGTGCGAGAAATGTATGTGGGATGAGGAGTTTGAAAAGGAAGTGCAAAAGAAAGGGAAGTGAATGGTGGTGCGAGGAGGTGAATAAAGAAAAAACAGGATGCTTTCGAAAAATATATGGGAAAAAAAGGATAGAGAATTGGGAAACATATAAGGAAAAGAAGGAATTAGACGAAAAGAGAGGTAAAGAGAGCGAAAGAATAAGCAGAAGAAAGATAGGGTAATAAGATACTGGAGGGATTTAGAGAAAGGAATAAGACGTTTTGGAAGGAGGTGAATAAGGTAAGGAATAAGAGGGAGGTAATGGGAGGGGATAAAGTGAATTGATGGAGAAATGATGCAGGTAGAAAGTGAGGCTAGGAAAGTTTGATGAAATACTTTAGTAGGCTGTTTAATGTGAGAGAGGTAAGGAGGGAAGGTGAGGTAGAGGAGAAGGAAAGGAGAGAATGGTAGGTGAGGATGAGGGAGGGATTTCCGTTGAATAAATTGGTAAAGCTTTGAGGAAAGTGAAGAGGGATAAATCGACAGGTTTGGATGAGATAATGGAGAGATGTTGGTGGAAGAAGATTATTTAATTTATGTTGGGTAATGGGAAAGGTGCCTCAATATTGGCAAGTTGAAAGTCAGAAATAACAGGATGTGTGGGATGCGGATGTTGTACTTTTGGCTGATACACAGAGTGATTTAAAGGTTTTGGAGGAAGAGTTTGTAAAAGGTTGTGACGAGTTGGGCTTAAGAGTGAATGCGGGTAAGAGTAAAATATTATGGATGAAAAATAGGGAGGGACGGGAGAGGGGTGTAGGTAGTAGAGATGAATTGCAAATTAAAGTAGGGAGGGAGAGATCTGAGTGGGCTCATTGCTGCGGGTATATCACCACAACGGAAAAGCCTGGGGTTTCCAGCATCCACACAAAATTCGCGTGAAAGCAGGGCACCCCTTGTACAACGTTGGCAACGCAATGGTGGAGGAATGCGAGAGGCCAATTCCTACGAGCACCTACCATTGTAGTACCTATAGAAAAGAGATAGTGCGCCAACGTCACGTAACAGAAATAGAGAGTCAAGAGAGTTTGAAAGTAGAGAACAGTTTATTACTCCATACAAGGGCGAATAAGACCCTTTTATATTTGGAATAACTGTTCAGAAGAAAAAAATTCCCGCAACTTGAACAGAACTCCCAGCTTTTTAGAGGCCCCTTTAACAACCATTGTGATATATAGTTTCCAAGACAGTTTATTGTTTATGTTTAGACCAAGAATGTTAGTTATTTACAGGTGAGACGGGAGAGCAATCTAAGAGGATAGGAAAGTTGGGAGGTGTTTTTGAGAGGGAGATGTGAAGAAGTTGAGGTTTTAAAGAGTTAAATTTCACAAGGCTGCTATTACCCCACCGGGAAATCCCATTCAGATCGGCAAGAATAGAATCGGAAAGTTGAAGACGAGAAGCGACTCTAGAAGCAAAAGAGGAGAAGATTTGAAATGAGTAGAAGAACAGAGAATTGAGTCTTCAGCATAAGAGTGAATAGAGTTAGAAGTTCAGCTGAGAATATCGTTAATGAAAGTAAGAATAAAGTTGGAGATAAAACAGAACCCTGAGGAACACCACATTTGACATTAAAGGAGGAAGAGGTCGTTCCATCTACAAGTTCCGAAATGGAACGATCTGAGAGAAAACTAGACAAAAGTAAGCAAAGAGAAGGAGGAAACCCAAAGGAAGGGACTTTAGAGAGCAGCGACGCATGCTATACCCGGTCAAAAGGCTTGGATATGTCAAGCGCCACCACACGAGACGCCCCGAAATCCCTAAATGCAGAAGACCATAAATTATTGAGAAGGAAAGTATGTAACCAGTTGAACTTAATCGTCGAAAGTCATACTGATGATCTTAGAGAAGAAAATGAGACTCCAAATGATCCAGGAAATGAGAGTTGAGGAGAGTTTCAAAAACTCTAGACAGAATTCAAGTGAAAGCTATAGATCGATAGTTGGAAGGATCAAAGCTGCTACCCTTTTTCAGGATCGGTTGAACATATGCGCGCTTCCAGCACTGAGGAAAAGTATTAGTATTAAGGCATAGAGAGTAGAGCTGAAAGAGAACATGCGCCAACTTCTACTCCACAAATGTGAATATTTGACTCTATAAAAGACAGGATAAAACCTTTGTCTAAGTTGGAGCAACTAGCAGTGCCTAAGAAAAATAGACACTCATCTTGAAAAAGAATTCCCATTTCTTTGTGGTTTCCTTAGCAACTGGTGTGATGAGAGTTTCAGACCATGATTTTTTTCACAATTAATTAAAGCGGTAGAGCTGCGTCGAAGGTGATAGGAATGCTAGTAGGTAATTTTAGGGAGACATATTTAGTTTTTAAGAGATGAATTTTCAACGGGAAATCTCTTTCACTTCAGTAAGAATAAAATTGGAAAGATAAAGAAGAGAAGCAACTCTAGCTAATTACAATAGTGGGAACATGTTTTAAATAAATGGAAGAAAAAACATTAATTCTTTGGCATGTAAATGAGCATAGTTGGAATTGTATTTGCTAAAGTCATTGATTGAAAAGTAGAAATAGAGTAGGAGATAAAACAGAACACTGAGGAACACCTGTAAGAAGTTGCTCCAAGGGCTTACATTGCTGAAGATCTTTTAATGCATCATGGTGCCTCATACTTCTACTCAAGCATTTAAAAGTCTGTGTCTCTTTAGAAGAAGGTAAGGAGTTCCACAGTTTTAAATAATGCCACTCCGGCTTCAGCTCCAGTTTTGAATCCCTTTATTTTATAGTGAAAAAAAAAAAAACTTTTATTCCGCTTCGCTCAAAACCTTTGCTCTGTAGCCCTGATTCCGAGTTATTTCTTCATACTAAGAAATAATGATGGGCACAGCTATCTAAAAATTTCGCTTCGATTACGGCCAATTAGCTAACTCAGAAGTTATCTTCGATCTTTCGATAACAATAAAATCGATAAAACACCAGCAAACGTTTGCCAAGTGAATTTACCTGTTTATGTTTAGACCAAGAATGTTAGTTATTTACAGGTGAGACGGGAGAGCAATCTAAGAGCATAAAGAGAACTGTAATTTTAAGACGCTGTAACTGAAACATTGGGCTTTATAATGATATAGAATGGCGAAATGAAATGATGATCAAAGTGCATATAAATCGTCAAATGATAAAATTAAATTTTAGTTATAATTAGTTTATATTCAACAAGGGATTTATTTACAGTAAAAAAAATATTCAGCAAAGAAATAAATACAATTACACTTGAAAAATAACTTAATTAATGTATTCACTAAGATTGGCGTCCTTCTCTTTCTCTGTTACCTCGACGTAATGATGTTTTCACATCTTGAGCATCAGTCCCTCAAAGTTGGTATTGACTCTTGACTGTCAAGATTTCCATGCATTTGGAGAACAGGCGCTCAGCTACAACACTGGTTGTGTTGTGACTGATAGAAATGTCTATCAGTACTTGTATGTCAGTTAGTACCTTCTTCAAGCTAACTTCCTGTCTCCATGTTGAACTTCAGTGACAGGAGACTCTTGGCTTCCTGGGACTGAGTGATACTATTGAAGAAGTCATCTTTATCATTCTCGTTGATGGTAATGCTGCTGTCCTTTTCAATGGTCCACCAATATCGAAATATTGCAAACGTTTGTTCCAAATGTGATGTTGCATTAAAAGTTTACCTTGTTGAGCATTGGCTCAGCTGCCAGTCATATGTTCAATATGGTTGTCCATTTGTTTGTAGACTGGCTGATGCAGACTCAATCAAACAGTTGAACGAAATATATTATTTTAAGGTTATCAGAATAAATTTAGCGGAAGCGATCTGGTTTAGTAACACTAACGGTTTTCAGAGTTAGCGAAAACGATAATTCGCTAACGAAATAGTTAACTTCGCTAATTAGAGGTAAGTGAATTTGCAGAACTTAGTCCATCATCGCATATAATCCATTCATTACCTAATAATCCAATCTGAAAAAAAATATCATTAATATAAAAAGTTATTTTTTTAAGAAATATTTTTAGTAAATATAATAACTAATATTAACATTCAATTAATGAATAGAACCTAGTCTTTCTTAAAAATAATAAATCAGAGATTTTCTGCTTAGAAAAGTTGATACATTTTCTCAAAAATTGTATTTCGAAACTATTTTTGTTGTGTGCGTTCTTATGTTCTTGCATGTGCTTTACAAGTGTTGAGTTTTTAAAAACATGTTAAACTTTCAAGATGACTTGGAAATACAATACAAATCAGAGAGAAATACCATTGTTTGTTTTCTTTCTTTCTCTGTGATTAAAATTACTCTCTCTCTCTCTCTCTCTCTCTCTCTCTCTCTCTCTCTCTCTCTCTCTCTCTCTCTCTCTCTCTCTCTCTCTCTCTCTCTCTCTCTCTCTTATATATATATATATATATATATATATATATATATATATATATATATATATATATATATATATATATATATATGGAAAGAAGAAAGATGTTTTGGAAGGAGGTAAATAAAGCGAGGAGAGGGAGAGAGGAGATGGGGGAGGGAGTGAGGGGGAAAGATCGTGATGTGGTGCAGGGAGAGAGGGAGGTGGGGGAGAGAAAGAAGAGACACTTTAGTGATTTGTTGACCGAGGTGGGAGGCGAGGGAGTAGAGGGGAATAATGAGGGTATGTTATTAGAAGAAGATGGGAGTATTAGTAGAAAGAAAGTAAAAGTAACTGTGGGAAAGGCGAAGAAAGGAAAATTGGCAGGAATGGATGGTATATATGGGGAGATGATAAGGGTGGGAGCGGGAGAGATTGTTGACTGGTTGGTGAAAATGTTTAATGTGTATTGGGTAGAGAGAAAAGTGCCTCAGGAGTGGCAAGATGCCTGTATAGTGCCGATATATAAAGGGAAGAGGAATAAGATGGTCTGTAGGAAATATAGGGGAATAAACTTTTTGAGTGAGGTAGGGAAAATTATAGGAGAGTTTTAGTATCGAAAGTAAAATAATTGACAAAAGAAAGAGTGGGGAGGAATAGAGAGGTTTAGGAGAAGGTAGGGGATGTGTGGATCAGGTGTTTATACTGAGAATGATTGGTGAGAAATTGGGTGAGAAAGATAGAGTGGGGTATGTATGCTTTATGGATTTAGAAAGAAAAGGCGTATGATAGAGTTTGTAGGAGAAAATTGTTTGAGGTTCTAAGGGAGAGGGGAGTGAGAGGTAGATTATTGAATGGGATTAAATCATTTATGAGAACTGTAGAGAGAGGGTGAGGGTGAGGGTGAGGAGGGAACTGACTGAATGGATTAAAGTGGGAGTTGGACTGAGGCAGGGGTGTGTTATATCTCCGTGGTTGTTTAATGTGTTAATGGATGGTGTTGTTAGGGGATGGAGAGGGAAGGGAAGGGTATTAGGCTGAGAAGTGGAGAGAGTGAATGGGAGGTAAATGTCTTGTTGTTTGCGGATAATGCGGTGTTAATTACGAAATCTGGGGAGAAGCTGAGAATGTTGGTGGAGGAATTTGTGAGGGTATGTGCGTCGAAGAGATTAAAGGTAAACTCAACAAAGAGTAAAGTGATGAGGAAGCATGAGGGGAGGAATGGGAAGGTGTCGAGGTGGTGGAGGGAAAGAAATTTGAGGAGGTAGAACAATTTAAATATCTGGGAATGCTGGTGGAGGGAAAAGGAGAGGATGGATGGGGAAATAAAGATTATAGTGATGGGGGACCGAGGGAAGTATGGAAGAAGGGGAAAAAATCAAAGGAAATAAAGGTATGAATGTTTCAGAGTATATGTCTTCCATCTGCAATGTATAGGTGTGAAACATGGGTGATGAATGCTTAGATGAGGAAATGATTGGAAGTTTTTGAGATGAAAGGATTGAGGGCTATATGTGGGTTAAGAAGGGTAGATAAAGAATGAATAAAGATGTGTGGATGGAAGAGGGTGTATTAAGAGAAATAAATTCTACATATTGGTAGAATGTATAAGAATAGGATGGTGGGTAGAGTGATGAGATCCGACGTAGAGGAAGGGGAAGGGGAAGGGGAAGGCCGAGGTGGAGGTGGATGGATGGGGCGAAGGAGATATTGGGGGGGGGAGAGTTTTGAATGTGCACGAAGGTAGGAGAGTTGCGGAGGACAGTGAGATGGAGGTCAGTGGTGATAGGGGAAGGGAGATAGAGTGTGAATGTATGTGTGAGCGAACTGTGACAGCACCACCCCGTGAGTGTGGGAAATATGATTGGTAATATATATATATATATATATATATATATATATATATATATATATATATATATATATATATATATATATATATATATATATATATATATATATATATATATATATATATATATATATATATATGTTTTATTTTTTTTTTTCACCACCATACCCCAGGTAGGACTTTCGTCCTGTCAGTAGGATCTTTCGAGGAAGATGATTGGGTTTCTTGGGCCCACGGCGGATACCGCTGGCTGGGCCAGGCCTATCGCGGATGCCGGAGATTATTAGTTAACAGCTGGCTTTCTTCTTTTACTTTTACCACTGAACCACTATAATATATATATATATATATATATATATATATATATATATATATATATATATATATATATATATATATATATATATATATATATATATATATATATATATATATATATATATATATATCATTTTTCCGAATGATATATTTTAAAATAAGACTAATGATTTCAGGAAAGTTTATTTAGAGAATTTGAATATTTTATTCTTATTGTTGAGAAGGACGAAATTTCGCTCACCTTCGAATAATTTAAGAAGCATTCATCACTTTGAAGTTTTAGTAAAGAAATATAAAATTGTGAAATATTTAACGTCAGTAATGTGAGTGTCTAAATTATATCCGAAAATTACTTTGCTTATCTTAATTCGTGAAATACTAAAAACATTGTTAAGCAAATACATAAAGAGTTTCTTTCTAAAAACTCTTCGTAATATTTTATATTGCTGCAGAAAAGATGTTGAAAATGAAAGATGATGTTTTAATGACTATTTTCTCTTCTACAATTTCTAATTTTTGTTTTTTCTTAAATTTTTTATAATTTATTTTCCTTATTTTAGCTTATAAACTCTACAGCCTTAATTCGCATGAAACTAAAAGCAGATACACTATAAGTACGTAATTGTAATTTCTAATTGTTTTTCTAATAGTGTTTTTAGAAACTTTAAGATGATGCTTATATCATTAATTTTTATTGAAGTTATAAAATTTTATATCGTTGAATGTTATTCTTTGAAGAACATGAAATTAAAAATGGAAACTTTTAGTTTAAGATTTGAATTGAAATTGATTTTGTAAGATTCCTCACTGAACTTTTGAGACTTTTCGAAGAAAAAACTTTACAATTAATTCAACTGTAAATTACTTTTTGGAGCTTTGTTTTATTAATGTTTTGCTTTATTATTATTAATGATATTAATATTTTCCCTTTATTAATAGTGGAAAATCTATTAATTTTTTTTTTTCTTTTTCTTATAAGATTTCTCTTGTGAAATATTAAATTACTTTAATAAATTCCCATTTCATTTTATTTCGAAGCAAACTGAATACCTTCCATTTATTTACTTTTCAAAATGGTAATAATAATAATAATAATAATAAAAAAGAAAATATTTAAAAAAATAAATAAAAAAATTTGGAAAATAGAAAATGTAAATACTGTCACTTTCTTTGTCAATATATTTAAATTTATCGTGAGATTGAATTGATATTTTTCCGTCTGTCTTTGTGAGTGAAGAAGGTCAAGTCTCTCTAAATTGATTTCGCATTAAAAAATAAAAAGAATTCATAATATTGTCACGTGTAAAGCATTATTAAATAGCGAATGAAAATACAAGCAATTTTTATTTCATTTTGCTATTGGTAAATGCTAGAAACCTTAATTCATATATATATATATATATATATATATATATATATATATATATATATATATATATATATATATATATATATATATATATATATATATATATATATATATATATATATATTCTCCGGTGGGTAAAGGTCGGAAGCTTACTAAATTCCACCGGAGTTGGAAAAACTTATCTTGCTGGATGAAGGCCGACATGTCCAGATACATGGTGTTTGAAAGTATTCAAGTCAAAGGAAGTTGAGAAAACAGATAAAAAGAGTGTGTTCCACACTTTACCAGTAGAGTATAATGAAGACTGAGCATAGCGGTTAAGTCTGGGGTCAAAGAGTTGGAAAGCTGGACTGTGTAGAAAGGCGTGTCGCACGAGCTCTTCTCAATGGAGGAGGTATGCGACGAAAGAGTTCAGTGTTCGTTGTAATAGCGATAGTAAAGAGAGTGACGCAGCAATTCGACGGGCAGGAGTGGATTGAAGAGAGTAAGAGCAGGAGAGTTAATGAGTCGAAAAGCCCTAGAATCCACCTTATAAAGGTAGCTGTATAAGTGTAACCACCTCAGATGTGCAAATCATTCTAAATACAGGAGCGAACAACACCTCTATAGAGAGCAAGCAACTGGGGTGGCGTGAAGTAATTCTGAAGGTGTCTCAGAACACCAGCCTCTTAAAGGCTTGTTTAGAAAGAGAAGCAATGTGATATTTCCAAGAAAGATGAAGAGAAAAGGATACGCCGAGAATAATAAGAACAGATGAAGGCTTGAATTGTGTGTTTACGAAAAAGACATCATACTTGTGTGGAAGATTGTTTCGAGTGGAGAGATGGAGGAACTAAGTTTTTGAGGCATTGAAAACAACCATATTTTCTCTGCCCCAATTTGAAATACGTGAAAGATCAGAGAGTTGCTCCAAGTCTACCCTTCTCAAGTCTATCAACTGCTGTTGGGAGGGACATCTCTCAAACTGGAAGGAGTAATGAAGGGTGGAGCCATCAGCATAGGAGTAGATAGGAGATTCGGTAATAGAGAGGTCATTAATGAAAAGCAGAAAAATATATTTAAAAGAAGAAATATGGCCGTCCACAACAGCTGCTATAGAAGAAGATCACAGAGAGAGGGATAGATACCGAAAGAGGGAAGTTTAGAAATCAAAGCTTTGTTCTAGACTCTTTCGAAGGCTTCCGATATGTCCCGCGCGCACAGCAAAAGATTCACCGAAGTGCCGAATAGCGAAGGACCAAGAGTCAGAGAGAAGGGAAAGAAGGTCACCAGTCGTTTTGGATAATGAAATGGATGGCAGGTTCATCATCTGCATCATGAGAACTAGAAGAAAGCATTGTCGGTGGTGAACATTAAAATCACCTAATATGATGGTTTCAGAGAATGGACAAGAATATATATATATATATATATATATATATATATATATATATATATATATATATATATATATATATATATATATATATATATATATATATATATATATATATATATATATATATATATATATATATATATATTATTGATGTATCAGATGTCAAATTTTTAATATCCGCTAATGCGGATGTGAATGCGGATGTCTATGTTTTCGCATTCTCGAATTCGGATTTTTAATGTTCCACATGTGGAGCATTAAAGGAAAGAAGGGTCGAGTTTTCGGAATATGAATGGATAGGGTTAGATGAGCAGCTGATATGATAATTATTGAAAAGTTGGAATCGAGTAGGAGACAAGACAAGACAGAACCCTGAGGAATATATATATATATATATATATATATATATATATATATATATATATATATATATATATATATATATATATATATATATATATATATATATATATATATATATATATATATATATATATATATATATATATATATATATATATATATATATATATATATATGTTGCATGTTGCAATGCAATGTTGCATGCAGCAGTGAGGGGAAATGAGGAGGAAACTCGCCCTCTTTTGTCGGGTATTTTGAAGACGGAGCCCCCTTTTCATGTCTTTCGTTTGGTACTTTTAATCCGATTAATCGGATAATCAGATAATTATTCCGGATAATCCCCTAATTAATTATGTCAATCCCTTAATCACCACCCCTTTTCCTTTGTACGGGCCGCCAGACATGTGCCAACCCTTATTTGACCTTCGTGTGCTAGTGCCAGGGCCTAACTCATGCTCTTTCCTGAGTCACATTCCTAGCTTTTTCATGCAAATTCTAGCATTTGCTAACACGTGATACCCTTGCTAGTCCATGTCACCATGAGGTGAAGGGCGTGCCTGTGTCAGCCACAGCTGACATTGAGGATCATGTGTCATTGCAAGAGCCTCTTTGCATCATTGCATGGCATATTTGGGTGATAACCACCTCCGTATGCGCATGCGCATGCGCATGCGTACACACACACTTTACCCTGTGACCTCATGGCACGTGCCACTCCTTATTTTGTACTCAAGTACTAGCTCCAGGTCCTAGCTCATGCTCTTTCATGAGTGCTGTTTCTAGCATTTTCTAGCATCTTCTAGCACTTTCTAGCAAGTGATACCCTACTAGTCCATGTCAACATGAGGTGAAGGGCATGCCGGTGTTAGCCACGGTTGGCTAATGCTGGTGATTACGTCACCTACGCATGCGCATACGCACACAGAGACACACCTTACCCTGTGACGTCATGGCACGGGCTCTTATGAGACTATATGGCATCCATGCTAGGCCATGCTGCACTTAGCATGAAGTCATCATCCGGCAACATCCAATGCCTCATTGGCTACATCCAGATACGTCCGTGGACCAATCAGGTTGCAGGCACTCTCGGTAATGATATCTACGCAGGCGCAAACACACACACGCACCTTAACCTGTGACGTTATGACACGGGCTATCATGAGACTATGACGTCATTCCTCCGCCATATTGGATATCTTGTTCACGTGGTTTTTATTTCCGTAGATTTTCTCTTAACTACTTGATTTCTGTCCGCTGTATGAAATACAGTGCATTTATTAATCTTGGATTTATGCCAGGTATTTTGAATATTCCGAACATATGGTTTTCAGTTCCGTAGATTTTCTTCAGGTGTTTTGCTCACCATTTTTTTTCTTGGTCACGTGGTTTCCATATGGGTAAAGCGTGCACACACACCCACACACATTTTTTTCTTATGACGTTATCAATATCACGTAACTTAGGTTCTTCATGCGCTTAGCCGCTGGGGATTCTCTTTCGCTGACGTGGACTGCGCGGCGGCCACGGAATAAATGCGGGGCGGGACCGAATGTCGCTCTATTCGGCAGACGCACGGAACAACGCAACGCGGCGCATGAACGCATGCACAAATAGACGTCATCATCACGCGACATTTTATTTTTAGAGGCATGTTTACCACTTTCAAATACGAATGTAAAATATTATGACGTCATGACTTTATTTATTTATTTTTTTTGTTTTTTTTTTTTTTTTTTTTTTTTTTTTTTTTTTTTTTTTTTTTTTTTTTTTTTTTTTTTTTTTTTTTTTTTTTTTTTCTTTTTAATTTTTTTCCTTTTTACCTTTTTATTTTTTCCCCTTAATTTATTGTTTTTTTTCTATTTTTATTTTTTTAATTTCTTTTATTTTTATTTTTTTATTTTTCTTTATTTTTATTATTTTTTTAAAATTTATATGAAAATTTTAAACATTAGTGGATAATTAATACACATTCGCGCGTGCGCACACACACACACTCGTTTTTTTTTTAATTTATTTTTTAATTTTTTATTTTTTATTTTTTTTTATTTTTCTTTACTTTTATTATTTTTATTATTTTTTAAAAATTAATATGAATATTTTATACCTTCACGTAGTAAAACTCTTGAATGATTAATAAACACACACACACACACACCAATTGCTGTTACCAAATACAATCTTTGCCACCTTCTTCTCATATAAACACATACACACATACACAAGTACATAAAAATCCACCCAACTACATCGATGACGTCACTCTGCTACAAGCATTCATGAAATTGTCATGTTAACCAACTCCGGCCATTATCCTAATCGAAGGACTTTGAAATTTTTTCTACTTCTTCGCTTATGCACTCATTGTATCACAGAAACTGATATTACTCTTTCGAATATTTCGTTAGAATTATTAATTTACCTCATATACATACCTATTGAAAATGCGAAATGTAAGTAATGTGACGTCATAAATTTTTTTCCTTTGTATCGGAGTAATAATCATATGATTTTTATGTTTATGACGTCACAACCTTAAATTCTTGTGACGTCTTTCCTCCTTTTCTTTGAAGGCTTTGATTTCAAACCCTGACATGAATTACAATTCAAGGAAATATTTATTTCCTAAACTAAGTGACGTCATAAAGTCATTATTTTTCGTATATTTAACATGCTTTCATATTTGATGAAAGTTAATACAATAGAAACATATGGTTTCCGCCATCTTTGATCTTTGTACACGTGGTTTTCTCTTGACCACATGGTTTCCTCACGCCAATTTCCATTTCCTGCTTATGACTAACTAAATTTATATACTATTATTTACTTAAACTCACTGCACCCAAATGAGGCATTATGCCTATAACATTATCACGTGACTGATATTTGTTTCTTTTTCCATCAATACCTTATATTTCATGTTTATGACTCATCTCAGGTGACTTATAACATAATCATGTGTTTACAGTGTTAATTCATGTCTTTGGTATTATGCTTAGAAATACTATGTGATGATGTTTATGACATAGTTGCTTGCACTCTTACTATGATCCTCCCTAGTCATATTACTGTTATTACTAATTGTATGGTGGATAGTGTTCATCGTGTTCATTATTTCAGGTCAACTTTCGATGAACAGATTTGTGAACTTACTCTTTATGTACTCTGCCTGTGATTCTTGTACAATAGTTCTCTTCTACTTAGATTCTAATCATGGAGGGATATTCCCATCATGAGCTTCCTGACATAATCTAGACGCATGGCGACACAATAGTATCGGTTTCTGGGCTGCTCAACTGAATCAACTTAAAGCAACTTGCACGACCGCCCTGAAATAGCGTATACTACAGCACATTGCCTATGACTCTGGTAGCAGCATTTGGCAATGAACAAAATCATTTCCTGTAGTCAGAGCTACACATGGAAGATACTTCTTGAGCCCTGCCTGTATCCTTTTCATCAACGTGAGGAGAGTCTGCCTGCTAAAAATTTTGCAGCTGAGTAGTTTGGTAAGCTGTTACTGCAACTTTTCTTTCTCAGTACTCTTCATTTATGAGACATTGTTTGGGAGCAATGGTATTACGAATTTCCAAAACCAGCATCAGTGGGTTGAGGAAAATCCATCGGGTATGATAGAGGCTAGGTATTTGCAGCAGTTAAGAACCAACGAGTGGGTTAAAATTGTTGGAGGCTGTCTGATTGGGTCTTCTGTTTTACCACTTTTTACAGGCCAAGTCTACAACTCGCTTTTTTGTCAATAAGTTTCAGTACTTATCGTTAACACTTGCACAATCAATTGAAATACTCCAGGCATTTCTGAATGTATGCGCCAACCCATGCTGTGACATATACGCACTTGCCCTGACGATTATGGAAGATTTATCAAACATTTTATGTAACTATTATTATTGATATATTCTTATTCTAATCATTATAAACAATCTAACACGTATGCTCTTGGTGTATACTGTGGAGTGTACTATTTTAGTATTTGTCTTATCCTGTCATCGTTCGCTTATAACTCCTTACTTTTTGCATTTCCGGGCATATGTGTATGAGATAATTTTTTCTAGTATTGGTCTGCGAACGCACCTCCTCTGTTGAACAAATATTTCGCGGACACACACACACACACACACACACACACACACACACACACACACACACATATATATATATATATATATATATATATATATATATATATATATATATATATATATATATATATATATATATATATATATATATATATATATATATATATATATAAATATATATATATTGAAGAAAATAAAACTGCTCTGCTCAGGCAAATCTCAATTATTTAATAACTTTGATTGTTTATTAATGACTTAAAATATTGATTGTTTATTAATGACTGAAGTCTTTTGCTGAACTCTTTTTGTGATAAAATAAAATCTTTCTACAACGTCATTTTCATTTTTCAAAGTTTTCAGAGTTTAGAAATATTTTTACAAACATTCAAAAAAAATTTTTTATTATTATTTAATATAAAGATGTTATTAACTTAATATTAATTATTTGAAATCCAGACATCATTAACAAACTCTATAATTATTTTTTCGATAAAATAGTTTGAGCGTTAAAAATATACGAGTTAAAAAAAAAAAAAAGGAAAAAAAAGAAAAAAAAAATTTGAAAAGAGGAAGGAATAAAAAAGAAAAAATTCAAAACTTTCGTTCATAACGATTGTTTTATGAGAAAACTTTCCTTCGCTTCCTCCTTCTTGTTTCAATTCATGTTCACAAATAGAGTCTTTTCATGGAACTTTCATATCCACCCACTAATAATAATAATAATAATAATAATAATAATAATAATAATAATAATAATAATAATAATAATAATAATAAAATTAATTTATAACATTCTACAATTACTAATGTTTTCGCTGCTGATGCTACTACTACTACGACTTAGTACAAATAATAATAATAATAATTAAATTCAGAAACATTTGAGTTAAATAAAATTGTACAATTCAAAATGAAAAAAAAATTTAAAAAATAATTTCTAATTGAAAATGTTTGTTTTTTGACGAGTTTGTCCCATGACTTCATCTTTCCTTTCAAACAATATCTATTATAAGTTATACAAATTTTAAATATTAATTATAAGAAAACTATAAATACATACATGCACAAACATAATAATAATATGGATAACAATAACACCAACAATAATACCTGTATTGATTACCAACGCCAATAATAATATAATAATAAAATTATCGTTATAAATAATTGTAAAAAAAAAAAAAAAAAAAAAAAAAAAAAAAAAAAAAAAAAATAATAAAAAAATAATTAACATTTTTATTATTATTATTATTATTATTATTGTTATTATTATTAACTATCATAATAAAATCTAGAGGAGATAGAGGTGTGTTCTTTTGTACTGGAGAAATAAGTAATTTTTATAATTTTTAGGAAAAGAGCAAAGGATGAATAATTCTTGAATGTTTTAAGTGAGGTTTTCGCATTCATTGATGCTCTTTCGTGAGATAAAACTTCAAGAAATGATTAAAATGTATTTTACTTTGTCTAGCGTAGGGATTTCTTGCTACCGAGATTGATTTTCCCCACAATTTTATTCTGCACCATTATATTAATATCAATTTCATTTGTATTTACGTTTGTCACTGCTTATTGAACGGGTTTAGATACTCGAATCTTGAAGCTTTTGTTAAAACAAACTTTTGAAGAGTGTTTTTATTTGTTGATAACAATAATAATAATAATAATAATAATAATAATAAAAATAATAATAATAATAATAATAATAATAATAATAATAATAATAATAATAATAATAATAATTTATAAATTCTTTATTCAATGAGTGTACATTATAATTTTACAATATTCAATTAGTCTTATACTACTAACTATACTAATAATAAGAGTTAGGAAGTGATTGTAAAATTCTGTGTAAAAAGAACTTTTAATGGGATAAACATTGGTTTTCATTGAACCCAAAAGTTTAGTAGTTGGATAAATTTTTTATTTTTTTATTAATAAGTAAATACTAACTAAAATGATACATATAACAAAAGGAGTGATAAAAATAATGCTAATTAAAGTAAAAATATCTTATAAAATTAATAATAATGAAAATAGTAATAACAATACTAATTCTAACAAAAGTATGTCAACTTGTAAATATTTTCAGAAATGTTGGTAATCACATTAATTTTATGACATAAAAATAAAAACAATAATAATATTAAGAAATTGGTAGTTGATATAATAATAGTATTAATGGTAATATCAACAATAATAAATGACAGCAATTATAATAATAATAATAATAATA